>WUAM01001079.1:362500-435130 GCA_024336885.1 Actenoides hombroni
TGCACTTCCTCATCAAAGATAAATGTTTAGGGCTAGTGTTCTTGTTTGATCCAAGAGATAAGTCTTAGGTCTCAGTCTTCTAGAGTGAAATCTTGATTTCATTCAAGCCAGTAGCAAAATTCCTATTGTTTGTTAACGAGGTCAGGACTCCAGCACCAGATTTCAGCTCCCTGAAGTTTGGGTGCAGAGGGAGTTCTGAATCCACCACTCTAATTCTGATGCCATGTTTGTCAAAAGGAAAGAATAAAGTGAGTTCATAAAAAGCAAGTCTTCAAAGTAGGGCTTATGCAACCTTTGGGGCCAATTTATATGTCTGAAAGTTGTGGTTACTGGAAAGAGCCCTGTTGAATATAACAGACTTTGGGTTAGATCCTGTCACCACAGATCAAGAAATTGCACAGGAAAATTAATCACACATAACACATCCCATTACATTACTATCATTTTGCTGCTTTAATTTAATTTTTTTTTTCCAATATAGTTTTCTGTATATAGCAGGGACATCTTTTTCCAGTCACATTGAAGAAACACATCCAGAGAGAACTACAAATCTACAGCTAGTCTGTAATCAGTCAACGAACATGAGTTTGCATCTTTCTCTCCCCAGAGAGTTTAGAATACTAAACCAAACCCAGGACTCTCAAGAATATTGCAATTTTATTTCCTTTGTTAAAAAAAAAAAAAAAAAAAAGGCAGAAAGAGGTGTGTTTCCTCCCCAGCACTGAAGATTTCTGAAAATTCTTATGTGATAACAGGCTGATGCTATTTAATGTAGCATTTCAGAGCATGTTGGTGACTGCATTAAGCAAACATGAAACTGTAGCTGCAATAAGAAATTTTAAAAGGTACTAACCTGTTTTATCTCACATCTTGAACGAGGGAAAGACTGAAAAAAAAAAAAGAAAAAAAAAAAAGAAAACCATAGCAGCTTTAAGAGTTGGTTAGATTTAATCTTTTTTATCATGGCTGCTGGTTTTATTACTTTTAACATTGTTATTTTTGTGGCTATTCTTATTTTATCCATACATTACTGTAATATTACAAATCTGTTCAGGATCAGATCAATAAAGGGAATGCAGGTATTTCATATGCCCTGTGTATATACAAGAAAAACTCATTAGCTATCCCCTTATTATGACTGCTTTGTGATGTATTGGTGGACATATTCTCATACATGAACATCAACAATGTTCACACAATTTCTTATCATCAGTGTAGAAATGAAATACATTTTTAGAAAAACAAACAAAAAAACCCAAACCCACCTTATACTAATCTTTCTTTTAAGGTTTCAAAATTTTGGACATTTTTGTTTTGCTTATATTTACTAGAAACAGATTTTTTATTTTTATTTTTTCCTTTTATATATTATTCCTTAAATTCCTCTATACTATTACATGGAAGCTCTTGGATATTGCAACAATACTGAGTTTTGGTGCATTGTTAAAGTCAACAGAAAGAAACGGTAATGATAAAATGTCATCAGTGTAATTCCACACAATTTTCACCTATTGGATAACATTTAAAAGGGCATGTAAAGTGAAATTCCTGAGTATCATCTCTAATTAATCATTTTTTGATAATGCTAAAAAAAATGTACAGTAAAATTTCCAAGGTACTAAGCCAAAAGGAAAAAAAAAAAAGAGGATAAAAATACTGAACTAACCACAGAAAGTATGGTGTGATAGATATGGAATTACCTGTCACAGTCTATAAATAATACACATTCTTTATATTCAACTGAATGCTGCTAAAACGCTGTTCTAGATAAGTCATGGAAGAGTAATGATTTCAGTCCCGTACTGCTTTACTGATTGATTTCTTGAGTCTTTCTCTACAGATATCAGTTCTTACGTCACTCAGATAAAGGCAACTAACTTGAAAAAGAAAACTAAATAAAAATTGAAGTGTAAGCGTGGCTTTGAGACACATGACATTTAAATTGTAGGACAAAACACATCTAGTTTCATGTATTAAAGCAACCCCTTCAATGAAAAGTGAAAACTAGTCTGACACTCAGGGAAAAATATGTTAGCAACTTCAGTCATTATACTGATTCTCCAGTAAAAACAGCATGAAAATGATACTCAAAGAGAAGAGAAGTACTGCTAGATCTGTGTAATTTCTTTCCTTTTTCATCTATCCAAACTGGGTAAACAAAATACCAGGTCTGAACTTGATAATGGCTCAACCACCAAAACATTATACATTTATAGTAGGCTAGCTGCCTGATTTTCTTCTGTAGACAATGAAAATAAATAGCTAAGACCTCAATTCTTTTAGTTATTTCTTACACAACAGTGTACAGTAATAAAAAGGGACTTGGGAACTGCAATGTTTTTGATAATTATTTCCACTAAGAATTCTTCTTTCATTTTGTCTCGGGGCACGGAGTTCCTGCAGACACTGAAACAACAGTTAAAGACAGGAAAAAATATTAAACTGTTGTAGACTGGACAAGATCATAGGTCATCCTCTGGTAAGCTAGTTATAAAATATCACCTTCTATATCAAAGGAATCTCCAGTGAACAAAATAAAACTCCACAAGGAAATGGTTGGAGCTGTAGACCTATAGGTTCCAAGTGAAATTGCTTGTTCAGTTCGTCAGCTGAATTGTGGACTTAATTTAAGAAGAGCTTAACAGTTGGAAGAGTTACCTGTAAAATAAGTTACTATCTGATTTTCAAGGTAGTTTCAGTAACAATGTGAGGAATGTGTGCCCAGCTCCAGCGCCTGAGTAAATTGGCCCAATTTTGTCATCAGTGTCAAAACCCAGTAACAGGAGAACAAATGTCTCCTTAGTCTGAAATATAAACTCTAACTTATGCACAGGAAATACCTCAGCATTTTGGATTGGGATGAAATAGTCCCCTGTAAGAGTTTAGATAAAATAAACATATATTAACCTTTTTCATTTCTGTGGGTTTCTTTGTTTTGGTCTTATACTGTGATTTTCTTCTATGTTAAAATAAGAAATGTATTTGTTCCAAGAGCGTTGCTTTTGAGCTACTGTCATCTTCTAGATGATAAACTTGTGCTGGTAACTACAATTTCAATGAATAAAATCAGGTGAGGTGATTCTTCTTCTTCCCATCTAAGTCAGATGGGATCCATCTCCTTTCAGATTAATCTGATTCTCAGGATCTCCTTCTATAGACTGTACTAAAATATCTGTCTGACTTTCAGATACCTAAACCAAGAAAAGATAAATCCCACTCCAAAAATACTAGGGAGGTAAGTCAGAGATACTTCTCTCTTTCCAACATCACCCTTAACAAATGGCAGTGTAACTCATTCTCTGCATGGGGAAAGCTTTGAATCGCATGTCAGACATGAATTACTGCTTGAATCTAGGAGAAGGGAGGTTTAGAGTAACACAAGCCTGAATGGACAGATGTGCCTGGGCAGCCTTTTGTGGATGAAGGCTGAAACTTCTTTTTGTTTCTTTTTTTTGTTTGTTTGTTTCCTTTTTTTTTTTATTCTTTTTTTTTTTTATTGTAATAAATAAGTAACAACCACTTTTTTTCAGGTGTTCTTTAAAACACTGTGTCTTTGTGACCATGTCTGGCTTTTCCTAGTGTGGATAAGGACTACCTTGCATTTATCTGTGTTATATTTATACAGCCCCTATCCCTGTACAATCTTAGTCTATGTCCTTAAAATCCTGTGTGTGACATGATAATAAAAAACAAGGAATTCCATAGATAATGGAAAACTATGGGATTTCTGTGTTTGAGATGAATTCTCTGCTATCTGTGAGGACAAAACTACATATCTGCAGCTTTGCAAAGTTTGAACAATATAGGTATGGGTATTTATAACAAAACAGAAATACTTACTATAGAATTCAATTGAGAGGACTTCCATGTAGATGTCTCTTAATGCAGATATTTACATTACCCTTGGCTCCATACATAGTCAATGTAGATTGACATGAATTTCTAGGTTCTACTCCTTTCTGGGATAAATTACTAAAGTTAGATGAGTCAAACTTAAAAGCAACATTTTTTTTTAACTGAATAAAAAGACAGCTCACATGTAAACAACCAGATATCTACATTTTACCAGAAAAATTCCACCTTTTTCTTAAGAGGAACATTTCTAATTATCTAAAGCTTGAAGTTTTGGAAACATCTTTTCCTGGAAAAAATAAGGGTTTAAGTCCAAATTGTATTTAATAAAAGGACTGAAAACTGTATGAATAATATTATATCAGATAGATGTCATCCAGTAGAAGGCATGTAATCTCAGCGGTGTTTCATAGACATATACATAAATAACCATCAGCTAGAATGTATAAGAATAACTTAAATAAGAATTCTGTCATTTATGCTTCTTTTGAACAGTTTTAGCATAGCTGAAAATTCTGTCTCTTTGTTTTGGATCAGCTCTATTTAAAATGTGCTAACGATTGGTCATGTTGCAGCTCTACGTAATAGTTTGAGTTAACACTTTTTAATCTGAGAATTCTACTAGCAGTTTGCTTGAAACTCAGCTGTTCTAGGCTGGGAGTTATGACACCATTTGCTTTGACTTCAGGTTTTTCCATTTTGTATGCTTGTGCAGAATATGGAGCCCAAGGTGTGAACAAACCAATAATTTCACAATGAAGTTCAATCAAAAGCACAGTCCCACCAGGTTTCAAATCAAGATCATGGGCATCCAGGTGTTCTGGACAGCTTCCACAAACTATTAGACCTTTTGCGATGTTTTGTTTCAAAGATGCATCCAGAATGGTTCAAAAGCCCCATCCCCCAAAAAAGTCTGTTTATATTTTACCTGACTTAGAAGTGGTAGAAATTCTGAAATACATGGGGAAAGGACGGTGAACTGCACTAAGGCCATAAAGTACAATTGCATTCAAAACCTTGAAGCTGGAATTGTGTATTTTGAGGGTCAGAGGAGCATATTGATCGTGACTGAAATAATGTGAAAACCTCCTCTTCCCTTTCCAGAATGAAGGCATATGGTCATTTGGACTAAGGTTAGCATTCGTTCCAGGAATACGTTGTTAGACACCAGCAACAATGGGTAACATTCTACTTCCTTATTTACTTCATTTATTTTTCAGACATTGAGGAAACAGAAGGAGCACATAAGTAGTTAAAAAAAACAAAACTCAAGAGATTTTTCAGACAGTAATCTTCCTCCTGTTCCTGTCAAACCTCTTCTGGTCTAGTCATATTATTGTTCTTATTGCTAGTACTAATGATAATAACAATAAAGAGAAAATAAAATCCCAAACTGCATACAATGCTGATAATGTAATCCATGAACCATAAAATATAGAGGATGTATACAACAGAATATTTGTAAGTAGTGCCTCCATGGTGAGGCAGCACTAGATACAGTAAGTCAATTCTTAAGAGATATGTAAACCGATAGAAGTTTATGTTAAATCTTAGCTCTACACGATCCATGCTAGATGTGGAAAAGAGCAGTGGGGTCTAAACTGATGTACCTCAAATGCAGGTAAGTGTTCAGCTGCTAGGTCTGCAAAGTCCTTCTGCTAGAGCTTACATCCTACTCTTGGATCTATGTGAAAACAAGACCTGATAGAATGAGTCATCCTTTGTCCTGGACTAAATCACGTGCACATCATGTAGTAACACTTCAGTGTAGTCGGCCTTTTGTTCAGGATCCAGGAATAGAGTCAAAATACTTTTGATGGAATTATTCAAGAAGAAAATTTGATCCATGCAGAACGAAAATGTAAGATTTTTAAAAGAATAAATATTTTATTATTGCTATCTATCAGCATGCTTAGAAAAAGGACACTACAACAACTCAGAATAAAACTTGTACTATCACTAAAATTGCTCCCATCCACACACAATTTTTGTGAGCAGGAGTGGAAAACAGAAATGAATAGTGATGAACTATTATAACAATATCTATTTCTAGATTTATAACATGCTAGATATTCCTTAACACATGTGCACATACAGGTGTAAATAGACATGTACATGGGTGTGTGCATGTGTTTATGACTACAGATGGAGTAACTTGAAAAATGTACAAAGTAAATTTTTTTTTTTTTTTAAATAGTAGAAAAAAATAAATCACTAGCATTCTTACTTCCAGCCTGAAGCACATTTTTACAGCTGAAAATAGGGGCTTATAATGAAAATGCTGACACAACCTTAACTATAGAGGTGCTAGCAGGCAATGTTATAATAAATAATGTGGGAAATATTTTACACTTCAAGGCAATTACATGTTCAGCCATCTTTAGGATTTCTGGGCCATGAAGGGTAGGGATTAGGTGTACTTGACAAGTGTAAAAGACCCATGACTCATGAGTGCTAGAAGGCACAAATGAATTACAAAAGCTGAGAGAAAGCTTTGTAATCACATAGCATAGGTAAAATATTTTTTATTTGGGGGTAGATAAAGATCAGGTAAATGTAAAGGAACACACTCCAGATTCCATTTGGTTTGCTTTTTGAAGAAATGGTGAAAGTTGAGTTAAATCTTTTGTCCTAACTTGCCTGCCATACATTTGTGTATTTCTTTATGCCATACAAATATGACTTCAATATGCTTTGAAACAAAAATTTGTATTTGTAGAAGAAGAGAATAGGCCAGGACCAGTGAGGTCATTGAATAGGGTTTTCACTGTTGCATAAACTTTTGCAGGAGATTTTAGGGGAGGTTAGGTTTACAAAGATCCCTAAAAACAGCTTCCTCAACCTTCACCCACCAGAAATACCCCAGCATCCTGTTCTATTAAGTGATTACTAAAGTTCTTGATTTTTGGGTTGTGAAACATTGGATTCCTCTTTCAGTTCTTGGTTTCTGGATGAATTACCTTGGATTTGTGACTACCTCTTACAGCATTTGGGAATTGTTTTACCACCCCTTGCATAGCATAAATGGGTTTTGCAGCAAGAACAACCCTTAAAACCATGGATCCACTTGCATTGATACTGATACTGATACTACATGCAAGTAGAAGGTAATGTTCCAGGTCTGAAAAATAACTGAAGTAGAAAGCGCGGCATTGTCTCCAGTTCTGAACTTTGAATAAATTGCTGAAGAGTTTTAACAGGCATATAGACTAGAAATAATGGAACAGCTAATTTTGGACACCTTAAAGGTTAGCATTCAAGTCAGAGTTAGACATAATCACTTTCTGATGATTGAGGAGAAATACTCACCATAAAGAGAAAATACATTTGACCATAGATGTTATTTTCCAGTGAGACAAAATACCTTGTGGAGGTGCCTGATTCTCTCTGCTTATTAAAAATGAAGGTGGTGGTCACACTTTGAATCTGTAGATACCTAAATTAAAGTGGGTGAACCACTCACCTGGTCTCTTGGTTTGTCTGTGCTGTGCTCTAGTTGGTCAACTGTAACTGGGTGTTACACTCATTTTCATGCCATCTTTCAAACAAACTCAGTCTTTGCAGACTAAATCTCACTGCAAACAGCACTTACCTGTGTACTAATGAAGTTGGTAATCTCCATATAGAGGCCAGAGGAAGGAGGAATTGTCCTGCTCTAACATTTACAGCAGGTCTCTCCAGAACATCTCTCCAGAGAAGGGGAGGAAAGAGATAACATGGTTATTTCTCATAGCTGCTCCTGTCCAACCTCTCGCAGGTATTTTAAAATGATTATTATTAGGGCTTACAAGAACCTATACTGTTGTATGAGGTGTATCTTTTCAGAGCTGGTTATCTGATATCTGTCTTTCAGAAAGAGACAAAGTAATTTCTCATCCTGAGCAATACCCGAAACAAAACACCACTCTCCTACTCATTTTGTCTTAAACTGTAAACAGATTTTCGAAAAATTAGGCCAAGCATTCCTAAGATCATTCATGTATTCAGATAGAGCTTTATTTGACTTATATAACACAGTGAGTCAGACAGAATAATAACTTTTCTAAAAATTATTTTTTCTTTTATTTTTCCTTCTTTTCTTATCTGTTTCCACCATCTTATTTCTTACTTTCATCAGTCTTGACTATCAGAAAAGTGGCAGATAATGAGGAACAAATATGAAGCAAGTGAGAAAAGAGACTTCTAATAAATTAATCTTGGTTGTCTTTTTCACAGAAAAGACATGAGAAATCTCACAGCCTGTTGTTTAGGGAACTCCCACAATGAAGGAGGCAGTGAAGGATGACTGGAGGTTTGACAACAGTAAAATAGATCTTGGTCTCCAAAACTCAATGAAAACTGTGTCACTGAATATAATACGTCCAGAATTTTACTCGTTTTATTCTTTCCAATTTCTGTGATGTTTAGGGAATCCTTCTGCCATTCAATTTTTTTTTAGCTTTACTCCTTTCAGCTCCAAATAATTTAATGCTCCTTCACTCTCACAATAGAGTATCTACAGTGCAAACAGATAAATATTCAACCTCCACACCAGAAGAGATAGATACATACATTTCAGTATATATCAGGGCTAAGTAATAGCATGATAGCTTAAGACACTTAAAATAACGTGACACCAATTTATTACCATTAGAAATAAAGCCTTTCGAAAAGACCCTAAGCATTATGTTAGCATTGATATGTCAATCCTTTATTTGAAGGATGGCAAGTCTGAATCCCAGCACAGCCTTAATTAACAGAAAATAATTAGCATCATTTTCCCAGCTGTGAATTTGAGATTTTTTTTTCCAACAGAATCCATTGATTGATAATTAAGGAGGAGTTAGTTGTAATAAAACTCCCAGTATTGCAATTTCTAATTGGCCTTTAAGGACATTTTACAGTTACAGTTACTTTGTTCCAGGCATTTTCTGGCTTTTTTTTTTTTTTTTTTTTTTTTACCAGCTTTAATAAGGAATCCTTTCTCAGTGAGGTAAAAAAGATGCAGATGAATGGAAAAAGCCACTGAAATGTTACATCTATGAATTTAAAACTTCACATGTAATACAGTCCATTTGATTTGTTTAGGTAATAATTTCTGCTAAGTGAATGTAAAAAGCTTTGAAGTTTGCTTTGAATAACCTAAGATTTATCCAAGCACTTGAGTCTTCGATTAAACTATATTATCACAGAGATTTATGTAAATGCTTAACTTGATGAACAGTAAATGCTCCTGTTGGTTTCAGTGGGATGGAGCATCATATGTATAGTTAAGTAGATATATGTATATCCTTCAAGGAATGCAGCCCTAGGCTGGAAATCTTATAGGAATGGATTCAGTTCAGGACATGTCTGCTTGTTTCATATTTCCAGCCAGTCCTCAAATACTGCTAGTTTAGTGTCCCCCAAGGCACCAAAATTTTCTTTTAGTAATCTTACAAGTAGAATTGATTTAAAAGCATGCATTTAGTGATTTTGTGATATGTGTACATTGACATAATTTTGAATTCTTTCTTGAGATATCTGGTAATCTCAAATGTTGGATGAAAACAATGTGAAGCCTTTTAATGTTTTCTCCATTTCTCTCCTTTCCCTCATTTCTGTTCATTATCCCACTTGCAAAAAATCTGAATCAACTAATGAAAAAGAAAAGAAAAAAAAAAAAGAGAAAAAAAAGAGATAATATTATATATATAAATACAGAACAATCGCAGGTGAGGCGGGGGGGGACGGCGGGCCGCGGGGGGGGGCGGGGAGGGGGAGGCCACGGGGGGGGGGCGGGGCCGTGGGGTGGGGGGTGACCATGGCTCGGCCGCCCCGGCACCGTGAGGAGCTCCCTGGAGGTCCATTCCCAGTTCCTCGGTCCCGTTCCCAGTTCCTCAGTCCCATTCCCAGTTCCTCGGTCCCGTTTCCAGTTCTTCAGTCCCGTTTCCAGTTCCCCGGCCCCGTTCCCACTTCCTCGGCCCTGGACCTCAGCTCTTCAGCCCCATTCCCAGCTCCTCAGCTCCATTCCCAGTTCCTCAGCCCCATTCCCAGTTCCTCGGCCCCAGTCCTCGCCTCTCCGGCCCCTTCCCCGGCTCCTCGGCCCCACTCCCACCCCCACGGCCCCCTCCAGCCTAGGGGGAGGGCAGGGACCTATAGGGGCCTAGAGAAGCCTATGGGGGGTGCCGGGACCTATAGAGACCTATAGGGATCTATAGAAGCTTATGGGGAGTGCAGGGATCTAAAGGGGCCTATAGGGACCTATAGAAGCTTATGGGGAGTGCCAGGATGTATAGAGGCCTATAGAAGCTTATGGGGAGTGCCGGGACCTATAGGGGCCTAGCGAAGCCTATAGGGAGTGCCGGGACCTATAGGGGCCTATAAAAGCCTATGGGGAGTGCAGGGACCTATAGGGGCCTAGAGAAGCCTATGGGGGGTGCCGGGACCTATAGAGACCTATAAAAGCCTATGGGGAGTGCCGGGACCTATAGGGGCCTAGAGAAGCCTATGGGGAGGGCCGGGACCTCTAGGGGCTTTCTCTAGGTGCTTTCCCACTTAGAGATTTCAGGCATGTGAGCTCTGTCCTTGCAGCTGCTCTCAGGAGAACAGATGTGGGTGACATCAAACATGACACATGAGTGATGATTTCCTCATATTTGCTGTGCTCTGTCTGGTGTGATAATTATCAGCACAGTTGTTTGATGGTCCCTCTTCATTTCAGGGTATTTCTGTAATGCTAGTGGACTTGTGTCTCCAACTGGATTATGTGAGGCTGGATTCTACTGTAGTGGAGGAAGCATTTCTCCTAAACCTCCCAGGGTAAGCTGGGCTCTGGAAATAGTCTGAAATGTTCTATCTGTGGAACTGAAGACCTTAAGGTCACCTTAGTTCTCTTGCACTGGATTGCACTCCCTGTTAGGACTTTATCTATCAGGTAGGCGCGGCGGCGAGGTGGGGGGGGCGGGGGAGTGGCGGGGTGCGGGGGGGGGGAGGGGGGGGGAAATGGGGGCATTGGGAAGGGCACTGGGAGGGGACTGGGACCTGGCAGGGGCTATGAGGGAGCACTGGGAAGGTCAGTGGGAGCACTGGGAGGGTCTGTAGTGGGCAATGGGAGCACTGGGGATGAATGGGAGCACTGGGAGGTCAATGGGAGCGCTGGGAGATGAATGGGAGCTCTGGGAGATGAATGGGAGCACTGGGGGATGAATGGGAGCACTGGGAGATGAATGGGAGGACTGGGAGATGAATGGGAGCGCTGGGGGATGAATGGGAGGACTGGAAGATGAATGGGAGCGCTGGGAGATGAATGGGAGCACTGGGGGGTGAATGGGAGCGCGGGGAAGGATGCAAGGTTAAGTTTACAAACTAGGAGACAAGAGAGCTAAGAGTACAGCAGAATCTGATCACCTGAATGTGGCAGGTGACAATTCAGATGATACATCTTTGAAGGAAGCAGAATGAATACAAATGGAACACATCTTTGTGCACATAAGTGATCTGTCAGCCCAGCAGAAGAAACTCTAAGATGCTTTAAATGTTGAAAAGACAGAAGATGAGCATTAGTAGGACCCAGGATTGTAAGCAAGGAATCTCACTGATTACATCAGACTACACCTGAGCCAAGCAGCAGCAAGAAGGATGAAAGCAGCAGAAAGCTGAGGTCAGAGAGGGACTCACTGATCACCTAGTTGTCCCATGAAGAAGATTCCTGCTGCACAGCAGCAAGGAGGGAGCACACAGTGTGCGTGAAGGAGGAGTAAAGTGTTTCGTTTAGGCGCTAGAGAACAGAACTTGGATTGTGTTCCCTTTCATGACTTTGCATAACTTGAACATTGTGACAAATAGAATTATGCTTTAATTTCTTACAGTTTATACATACCAGTATACACTTCTTACTTTGAAAAATAGCTCCAGAAAGACTATCTTCTACTTACACTCCTAAATACACTAATCTTTTATGTAAGATGGAGATACTTCAAAAGCTGTGTATCTCTGGATGAAGTTTGACAGGGCAGATTATTCTGTTGTCAAATAGGCAAAAAACCCAACCCCCTAAAAACCAAACACCACCAACAAAATATCCCCCACAACAAAACAAAAATAATACCCCAAGCCCCGAGTGCTTGGAATGACACAGTGTTTATGCAGAGGAAATATAAAAGCCCTATCAAAGTAATTTAGAAGCAAATCCAGGTTGTGCTGAAGCTGATGGGCATTTCCCTTTGACCACAGTATGCTGTACCAACCTGTGAATGGGAACACCATGGATGTTGTTGACCACTTTCTGATTGCTGTGAAGTCCAGAAGCAAGAGATCTGTAGGCAGCTTGAGAGCTTTCCTGAGTGCTGAGCACATCTGTACAGCACCTGGCACATCTGGGTAGTGTATTTCCTACAGCAACCATGCTCCTGCAGCTTGACAACAGTCAGAGTTTTGTTTTGTTTTTCTAGGTAATCTTGGCTCTTGCAAATGGGAAATACAGACAGAAATGCATTTGGAGAATGGTAATGAGAGGCCATAAAGAGTTCATACATTCATTGTACCCTCAGATTTTTTTTGGAGTTCAAATTACTAGCATTTAAGATCATTGAATAGTCAGAATTGTGCAGCAGGCTATATTTATTTTTATTTATTTATTTTATTTATCAAGTCCTGTTTTGTAGATGTGTTAATGTTTGTGAAACTGTCAAGCTTTGATCATATCAGTTAATCCAATTTAAAGATTTTTAGAATTCTAGTTTAACCTTCAGCTTGAGATAATCACTGTTGATGGATTCAGAGAGATGGAGTGATGGCATATTAGTGGGAAATGCTGTCATATGAGCACTTGCAGCTATTACCATTTAAATAGCCTGTTTTAACCTAAACAATACACAAGGGTTTGAATGATGTTTTTTTGTGGGGATTTGATTCTGAGGATCTTTATGGTATAAATATATTATCCAAAATAGCGGGAAGAGCGGCAGCCAATGGGGCACTTTGGGGGTGGGTAGGCGACCAATGGGGTCAGCGACAGGGACCCCCCTTCCCCTGGAGCCTCGGTCAGCGGCCAATCAGGGGCCGGGAGGGCTTAGGGGGCGGCCAATGGGGGGCCGGGAGCAAAGAGCGGCGGCCAATGGGGCGCTTCGTGGGGGGCAGCTGGCCAATGGGGATGCGGGGCAGAGCGAGCAGCCAATGGGGAGCCAGGAGCTCTTGGGGCGGCCAATCAGGGGCTGGTAGCGCTTGGAGCAGCCAATCAGGAGTCGAGGACAGACGGAGCGGCCAATCAGGGGCAGGGAGGGAAGAGCGGCAGCCAATGGGGCACTTTGGGGGTGGGTAGGCGACCAATGGGGTCAGCGACAGGGACCCCCCTTCCACTCCTCCCAGTACAGGTCCCAGTGCCTTCCAGTCCTCCCAGTACTGCTCCCAGTGCCTCCCAGTGCCACCCATTACTGGTCCCAGTTCCTCCCAGTACTTGTCCCAGTGCCTTCCAGTGTTCCTAATACTAGTCCCAGTGCTCCCAGTGTCTCCCAGTGCCTCCCAGTGCAACCCTTTACTGGTCCCAGTGCCTTCCAGTCCTCCCAGTACAGGTCCCAATGCCTTCCAGTCCTCCCAGTACTGCTCCCAGTCCTTCCCAGTGCCTCCCAGTGCCACCTTTTACTGGTCCCAGTGCTTTCCAGTCCTCCCAGTACAGGTCCCAGTGCCTTCCAGTCCTCCCAGTACTGCTCCCAGTGCCTCCCAGTCCCACCCATTACTGGTCCAAAAAGGAAAGTAATCTTGCTGGGTGGAGACCACGGGGACCCCGGGGCGCCGGGGGAAAGGGGACGAGGTGAGGGGTAAAGGGTAAATGGCCAGGGTCCGGGTCCCCCGGGGCGGGGGGGGGGGGGGCTGTGGGTGTCACCTGGGGGCGGAGCCAGCGACAGGAAGTGACATCAGGGAGGAGTAGTGGATGATGTCATCGGTGTCCCCAGGCCGGCGAGAGGAGCCGGGCGGACGGAGCTGGGGGGGGGGGGAGGCCTCTGGTGGCCCAGTGCTCACCAGTAGCTCCCAGTTGCACCTGAGGCTCCTCCCAGTCCTCTCCCAGTACAGCCCAGGCCCTCCCAGTACAGCCCAGGCACTCCCAGTCCCCCCCCCGTCCCCCACCACTCCTCCCCAATCCCACCCCAGGCCCCCCCCCCCCCCTCGGCCGCCCCTGTCCCAGCTCTCCCAGTACGGCCCCTCTCTCGGGCAGGGTGGGGAAGGGGGCTGGGTGTGCAGGTGCAGGATGCGGGCTGGGGGTGCTGAGTGCAGGATGGGACCTAGGGGTGGAGAACGGGATTGGGGGATGTGGGTGCTGGGTGCGGGATGAGACCTTGGGGTGCATGACAGCGATGAGAGATGCAGGCTGGGGGTGCTGGGTGCAGGCTGGGAGTAAGAGATGGGGTGCAGGACGTAAGATGGGGAGGTGGGATGCAGGCTGGGGTGCAGGATACAGGCTGAAGGTGCTGGGTGCAGGCTGGGACCTGAGGGTGCAGGCTGGAGGTGAGGGCTGGGGGTGCAGGATGGGACCTGGGGGTGTGGGCTGGGGGTGCAGGATGGGACCTGGTGTAATAGAAATAAGCTTTAAAAGAATTCTGAAAAAAAAGAAACAATAAAATCCCTGGTTTCCCTTCAGTGAGTTTCCATGCATAAGGAAGCTATCAGTACCTGCCTGTTGTGACATGGTGTATTGTGAGCATCTACAAGTGCATTAACAGCTTTTAATATTTATTTTTGATGATTAGAAGCCACCCAAGTTCCAATTTGCCCTCTTAACTCCCTGTGGCAATACCTGATGCATTCTGCTTGCTTTCAGTTATGAGAAATGCTCAAAGCAGGGATGAGAGAGCTTGTGCACTGATGATGCCATGCAATTCCAGATACCAGGAGTGCTGAAATACAGTGGAAAAGAACTGAATGGTTCTCTGCATTCTCTGCTGATTGTGTGGTTGAACATTGTGTGTTAACACGGTCGGCCATCTTGGCTTGCCCCGGAAGGGGTCCAACCAGTGGTCAGCCATCTTGGATTGCCCCCGAAGGGGTCCAAATGGGGGTCGGCCATCTTGGCTTGTCCCAAAATG
The DNA here is from genome assembly GCA_024336885.1 of Actenoides hombroni. Taxonomy (NCBI): domain Eukaryota; kingdom Metazoa; phylum Chordata; class Aves; order Coraciiformes; family Alcedinidae; genus Actenoides; species Actenoides hombroni. The sequence continues at coordinate 377,392 of WUAM01001079.1, forward strand.
GGTCCAACCGGTGGGCGGCCATCTTGGTTTGCCCCAGAGTGGGTCTAACTGGTGCTCAGCCATCTTGGCTCGCCCCAGAATGGGTCCAATTGGTGGTCGGCCATCTTGGCTCGCCCCAGAATGGGTCCAACTGGTGGTCGGCCATCTTGGCTTGCCCCAGAGTGGGTCTAACTGGTGGTTGGCCATCTTGGCTTGCCCCGTAATGGGTCCAACCGGTGGTCGGCCATCTTGGCTTGCCCCGGAATGGGTCCAACCGGTGGTCGGCCATCTTGGCTCGCCCCGGACGGGTCCCGAAACCACTCATCTTCTAGAGATTTCTACAGTTTTTCTAAATGCTTCTTTTAGAGAGCCTGTGAGAAGCAATATTTTTGCTTCTAAATCCTATATGTGAGCACAACCTTAATTTGGAATTAGAGACATTTTCCTGATCTCTCTATTAGTTCTCTCTATTATTCTTCAGAAATTTCTCACTCTTGTGTTTTCTAGCTGTCACTGGAGTCAAATCAATTCACATATGTAGCATGTGTCGCAATTTGGCTAGTGAAATACTATTAAGCTGCCTTATTTCTAAAGTCACTTCTAATGCTTGAGCTCCAGATGTGTCAAAGTGGACACCTGAAGAGTTTTTTGAAAGTCTCTTTTGATTATGTTTGCTTTATGAATATCATGAAGCCTACTTGAGGCAGTAAATAATACAAAAGTAAGGTCATGAAACAAAGATTTGCAAGGAAGTGAATGTGAATGTATGTGTGGATGGGGAAAATAGCATAAATGATAACAAAATGAATAGTACAAGCATTTGTTCATAAACTGAAATAGGTACAGTTTGTGAAATGACTTGAAGTAGCAGAATGTTTTTTAAGAGGATCGATTTTATAGTGTTTCTTTACAGAATCTTTTAGTAAATATCTTCAAAACCAAGTAAGCAGGACAGGAGGAGGTGTTAAAGAACAGTGATGGACTAATCAGCAGTAGATTGTGCCTTCAAGGGCATACAATGTGTAATAGCTGTTGACAGGAAGCATGGCCCTATGAAGGAAGGCTCTGTCTGGTGAATGCTTGGTATGTAGGAAACTCCAAGTCAGTGCTTTATAAAAATTCTATGGGAGAGGAGACAGAATAGGGAAGCAGTGGAGGGGAAATGGGAATGGGAATGTGATGTTGAGATGAAAGATAGACGTCCATGTTCATAAAAGCAAAATCCCTTCCACAAACTCAACAGAACCCTTAAATGCCTGAGTTTTATATGATTTTGCTCTCAGATTATTGTCTAAGCAACTAGTGGCCATAAATTTCATATTATCAGTCTCTTTCCATGTTGCAATCTGCATATTTGAGTTATGTGTAATTTTCCATGTATATTATTTAAAATAATCCTGAAAGCTACTGATTTTTGCACCCTATCTGAGACACGGTACATTTGTCTTTTTTTTTTTTTTTTTTGCAATGCAGAAATCTGGGCATTTCCATGCTTTAATAAAACAGCATGATGAGGCATTTCGGAAAACAGTGTTTGGAATTCTATTATCACTAGGGGGCACTACAGACTGAACTATAGCAAAACACATTTTAAGATATACTTAAACATTCATTTCAGTCACACTTTCTTGAGGTTTTAAAAGTGGTTGCTGCTTTAGCAAAAGCTTTTATAGACTCTGTTCAAAAGGACAAATAAATATATTAGGTAATGTCCATGGATATGAAAAGATTTTGTCCACTACTAAGTAACACTTATTACTAGTCGTGAAAATTACTTTGGGTATTTTGCTAACAGTGAGTCTTCAGTTATATAATAATATACTTTAAAAATGCTTTTGACTAATGTAAGCAAAAGTACATTAAAAGTTAACTAAACAATCAGAAAACGTGCTTTTTCCTTTAAAAATAAAGCCAATGTTAAATGGTAACTTATTATCATAAGTCCTAATAAACTGTTGAAGGAAGCTGGTTCATTATGCAGTGGGTACATAGTAGAACTAACCAGTTAAAGCTTGTTTTAAGCAACTTGGATTGCTGTGTAGTGGAGAATACTTGCAATAGAAAATAGCATTCAGCCTTTTGGGGCTGGGGTTTACAGGGCTGGTATTCAGAGACAGGATTGGATAGCAAATGTAACCAGTTGTAGAATGACAGTACTGGGGCTTTAACAGTGATTTTTTTTTTTTAAATTCTGACACTATTACAAGGAATTAATTAATTTTCTGTAACAAAGATTTAATATGGAATGCTATGTTTATGCTGTGTATTGCTGCTGTTGCAAAACTTCTAACCTGCTTGTATATGTGAAAAAAAACCCCATTTACATTCGTTCTGAGAATCCTACCTCTAGATGAACACACAGAGGGACTTATTAAAGCAACATTCTTTTAAACATTCACACAAGCCTTTGTCAGAAGCTGAACGTTTGGCCAAAGGTGCAGCATTTCAAGGAGACCACAAAAGACTTCCATTCTTTTGACATTTCCAATTGGCTGTTTCAAGTGTTGGAATTTCTAAAGCTTCCCAGTGAAGCAGAAGTTGGCATGGCCACGCTTCTCCTGTGGCTGTGCACACCTGCACACTTGTGCAATGGATGCCTTTTTTTGGACTGAGGAGATTTTGAATCAGATTCACCACCCTGGGAAGCTGTAATCCAGTTACTTGTTTGCCTCAGGCAAAAGCAGGGGATTTTTATGATATAGTTTTGGGTCATCTTGACTATTCAGACCCTAAAATGTCATTAGTGCATCTGGTTTTTTTTTTACTATTTGCATGATGCAAGTTATTTACATTCTTTGTCACCACACTTATAAAACTAAATTACAATTTCGTAGCTCATTAGTGAGAGTAATTGCCAATATCTTGCCAAATAATCTGTGTCCACTAAAAATGAAGCTTTCATATATTAGAAAAGGGTATTTTACCCTTAAGAGAGTATGAGAACAATTTATGCTGTAAATAAGCACCTTGGTGTGGCTAGTAGTATTTAGATGACTATAACACATCCCTTGTGTAATTAGGAAGTGCATCTTTGTGTAATTAAGAAAATAAATGAGCATTAAATTTTGAGGTAGTCTAGATGATATTGCCACCCTGTTGGAATGTAATACATACGGACAATCACATAATTTTTACTGAAACTTATAGTATGAAATAAAGCTAGATTTTTTAAAGCACGTTCATGGGGTTGAGTTTCAGCTAAGCTACTTCTACCGCAGTAATACCGAATGTTTCTCAGAATACTGGAAAGCGTTCACAGGAAATGGTAAATCTTACTGTAGACAACAAGCTAGACTTTGCCAAGAATATTCAGGGAGAAGAGTAGTAGCTAAGCTGCTTCTAACAAGGAACACTGGTTGATTCTGAGCAAACTACAAACCGTTCACCGGAGCATCTGAAACTTATAGTATGAAACAAAGCTAGATTCCTCCAAGCATATTCAGGTTGAACAGTTTCAGCTAAGCTACTTCTACCGCAGTAATACCGGATGTTTCTCAGAATACTGGAAAGCGGTCGCAGGAAGTGGTAGAGCGTACTAGGGACTGGGGGGGGAGTCTAAGGAGACCCAAGGAATTGGGAGGGATCTGAGGGGTCTGAGGGGACCCCAAGGAATTGGGAGGGATCTGAGGGGACCCCAAGGGATTGGGGGGGGGATCTGAGGGGCCCCCAATGAATTAGGCGGTGTTACCCCCCCCCCCCCCCCCCCAGTACCCGAAGACCTCCTCCAGCCTCTCCGAGAACCCCTCAACCTCCTCCTCCTCCCCCCCATCCTCGGGGAGCTCCGGAGCGGTGCCGGGTTCCCCCCCTGGCATCGGGGGCAGGCTGGATAGGGGGGTGTCTGGTTCTGAGGGACCCCCCCCCCCGCCGTGCCCCCCCAAAACAAAGGCTGCGCGGCGGAGTTCGTGGTGAACACGGCGAAGGCGGGTCCCGGGGCGCTGGCTAAACTCACAGTATCCAAAGGAAATAATATATGTTACTGTAACTGGAATCTTTTTCTTTACCCTAGTTTTGGAGTGACTGGTAAGGTGCTAAAAGTATGGATTTAATATATAAGGAAAATGAGTACTTCTGTCACTCCTGTAATCCTAAATGACTTGAGGGACATAAGAAATCTTAAATTCTTTAAAGTTTGCTTATCTCTGTGGGAAACTTCAAATGCAGATAGATAAGCAGGCATACATTTGCCATTTTTAAAGACCGTTATTCAGCATATGAGGAGAAATTGTAAAGATCGTATTAGGTCACCTGGTTAGAACCTGTTAGGCCATCTGGTTGAGCCTTCTGTCTGTATAACTTTACAGTAGACCTGTCTAATCAGACTTTAAAGGTTGAACAGTAATCTTATGGGAATTAATTAAACTTCACAGTTACCTACCTAAGGCTGTTTGAGGGCCATTCCATCCTCCACTTGGTGATACTGCTGGAGACCTCCACAGAAATCAAGATTTTCTATTCTGAGATTTATTTTTTAACCAACTGTACTATGCAAAATGTTTCAAGCCACTATTCAATTTTTCTTGTATCTGCAATTTCCTAAAACTTTTCCAGTGAAGGTGCAAACCTTGGAGAAATTTTAGATACTTGGCCTGCTCCACAGCAGAAATGGCTGAATCAGGGCTGTGTGCCTACACAATAGGGATGCACTCTAGCTGGAGTGGCAGCTGCAGTAGAGAGAAGTCTTACTGCTGAAGAATGGCCTTTCCTAAGAGAAATGCCTTTGCTTTGCTCTGTCTTCCATATAAAGTTCTGTAGGTAACTAAAATCTGTTTGTGTTTTTCTGTTCTCTGGGTTGCTTAAATGAGATATTAATTGATGAAAGCAAAAGAGAGCATCCTTACATGGCAATGCATGAAGGCAAAGATCAAGCACAGAAACGTTCTCTAGTAAAAATAATGATCTAATCTGTTTCAAATTAATTTAGTTTCCTGGCAGCTTTTGGGGTACAGTTGTGTACCCAGAAAAAGAAGCCTTGAGAGGGGTAAATGTTTGCAAATTTGCCTACCTCAAGAACTGCTCACCTGTCAAGTGTTGCAAGTTGTCATCTTGTGACAAATTCATTTACAAAGAATAGCTGGGGCAATTGTCAGAATAGCTTGAGGATTTCCCCTCAGAAGAGGCAGCAAAATCAGAGTCATTTAAGTTGAAAAGGGTTTTTTTTTTTGTTTTCATTCTCACAGTAATCTTTTGTGTACGTTTCTTTATTGAGTTTTGTACTGATCTCAGCAGGTTTCCTGATGAATGAGGGGTTGGGTGTTTGCAAGTCTCCTGAGGCAACCCCTTGTACAGGAGGAGACTTCTGTTAAGGCTCCTAGAATGAGTGGGACAGAAGAGTGGAGGTGGTTGGTGTGGAGGCATGCTGGTAATGATGGCAATACCTTGACTATTGCACCCCCTGCACCCTGTGCTAACAGACTCCATCTGGATAGTGCTCTTCAGTCATGGGACAATCTGCAAAATCAGGGTTGCAGCAAAAGGATTAATATTGGTTATCTTTATAGAAAACCCTCAGGAATATCTTAGGAAATGTTTTAGTTGCTCAAGGTGCTTATAATACTTCTGGAAGAGATCAGTAGGTGGCTGTAGTACGCAGCTGAGCCCTGCTGGGCAGCTGAGGGAAAGCACATCTCCTGCCCTGGGGCGGGTTTCCCTCCCAGTGCCGCTTTGTCCCCTCCACACTATTCTGCTTTGTTGGCTCTGTTGTCATATGTGGAGCACGCTGATGTGAACTGTGGCCCAGAGAGCTGAACAAGTCATTCGGCAGAGCACAATCAAAACAGATACCTGTCATAAATTTGCATGTAGAAGCCCTGAGAACCTGGGGAGGAGGCAAAATGCAGTTACATACTTTCTATGATGGAAGAGTTTTCACAGGGAGCTGCGTGACACTGGCATGCTTCCCATCCCTTCCACAGGGACTCTAGACTGTTGTGTGTCAGTAGCAATTACCAGGAATTTGGACTGCTATATGTGGTGTAGTCTGAGAGCATTTTATTTCTCTCTCAAAGAACACAGGATAGCAAGTAAACCAGATGAAAATAGTATCCATGAAATTCAAGTATTTTCCAGCTTTGTCAATTCTAGATTCATATTATATAAAGCACAGTAGGAAAGTGCTTCCTTTCAGTCAGCAATGTCTCAAGTTGAATATGCCAGTTTTAGGGCCTGCACTTAAGAAATTCACAGATCAAATAGACAGAAATTACAAAAGTTTTCTTTATGAAAAAAAAAAAAAGAAAGTTGAACTTAATTAAAATTCTTTTTAAGTATTAGACCGGTTAAACAAGATAAGATTCTACATCTTACTTCACTGGAAGCTTTTGGGTTTTTATAATCTCACAACAAAGCAGAAAGAACTGTTTTATCTTCACTTACATTTGTCATTATAACCTCGTAGGTGAAAAACACTCTTCTTTCAAATTACACTAGAATATTTAAACTCAATCTAATGTTAGGATTAAAGGGAACTGGGGGTTTGGGGGAGGAATGACTACTATCTAGCAACCAGTCATTTGACCAGATTTCTTAACTGGTATCCAAAGAGCACTCTCAAATTGGAATTACTTAATTCAGGTATTCTGATGGCACTGGGCACTAACATACTAGGCATTTATACCAATGGTGAATAACAACTAATAAAGCATCTCCATTAGCATCTTATTTCAAATCAGGAATGCTTTTGTGAAGTGAATTTATGTTATTACCACTTACCATACTTCAACTGACATCTCAGAATATCCTGTGAGCACATGAACTAGATTTTCAAAAAGTTCTACAGCTTGAGCAGCAATCATGGAAAAGAGGTTCTCAACGAGCAATAAACTGCCCATAGCACAATTTTAAGACTTTATCTTAGAGTTTCACAGTAGTAACCCACAGTCCTAAATCCGTGTCAATGGCACCCGACTTGGTGTTTTTATAGGAATGATCCTGCTATCACAAAAATTATCTGGACCTCTATCCACGGGAAGAAAAAAGTTTCACTTTCTGTTTGAAACAGTTTGAAAAAATGAGGATTCCCCTGTGTCCACACGTGGAGGGTCAAGCTGCTCAAAGTTTTCAGGCATGCAGCAAATTTTTCAGAGCAGCAAAGGAAATGTGTATATATTTATGAAATGAGAAAAAAGATGAAATGAAAGCCTAATAAACTCCCAAAGGGAACGGGAAACACTTGAGAAAATCTCAAAAAACTCAAACATAAAACCTACTGTGAATGTACAGTTATTTGCTTTATACTTCCAACATCATCAGTCTTTTCACTGCCTCTGTAGACAAGAGAAACTGCCTTCTCTGGGTAACCTGGAGATTGCACATAACATGAAATACGCTCTCATAACCTGGAAGATGGTCTCCACTTTCTATAGCCTCAGGAAACTAGTTACTTGGTACTAACTTGGTTCTACAATGAAAATATTCCAAGTAAACAGTTCTATTGATGTGGAAGAAATGTTGAAACCTGGTTGAGTTTCAGCTTTACTGCTTTGTTTTCTTTTTAAGTCAAATACTAATCATTATCTTCTGACAGATGGAGATCAAATATAGTTCTGTAAATTCATTAAACAAGTAAAAACACCTTACATTCTTTTATCTTAATGGATGCACTAAAGAGGCTTAGAAGGGCTTTAACCACGATTAAATAATTCATAAAAGAGTCATTATACAAATTACTGATGTCTCCAGCATCAATGCATTGAGGCATCAGATACATGATTTGATGTCTGATTTACAAGGCAATAAAACACAGCAGAACTCAAGTCTAGCCAAAGGATCACCTAAAGAAATGCAAGAACTCCATGTCAAGCCTTCTCCAGGCTTTCATTTTGGAGGGTAAATACACCAGCTCCTTAGTACTGCTGCAATATTCAGGGCTGGCAATATAACAGCCCCCTTTTATATTTAATTTCCAATTTGAATTTAGAAGATACCTTTGCTATGCCACTGGCATTTCAGCTCCTTTCCAGCCCCAGATACTAAAATCTTCTACTGCCTCTCATGCTTTGAAATGATATATGTAACCTAATTTTAGTCCCAAACTCATCGTGCCATAGTACGTATAACCCAGGATACAATCAGGTGTCATCTAAAGTCTAGACTTAGTAAACTCAGAATCTCAAATCACAGTTTAGGCCTCATAAAACAAGCTTAATTTTATGACATACTGTGTATTTTGTAATGAGTTTGGGTTTTCTTTTTACCTCAATCCACCTCAGTGGTAATAGGTGTAGCTTATTAGTCATCTTTCTGGTTAACCTGTAGAGGAACTACCAAGTTCATTATAGATACAAAATGAGAAGTTATTGATCTTGCTGGGTCACCTACCAGAGATAAGACATGGTGCTTTGCTTGAAAGTATATTTGGGAATGCACTAAAAATGTCTTCCACAAATCCAAGTTTCTTCCCTGAATTTCCAGTTCCTTCCCACAGTCCCAGTTTCTTCACCCAAATTCCCCCTGCATAGGCAATGTGATAATGTCATTAGATAGAGGGGGCTGTGTTTAAATGCCTGGGCTCAGGGTGGGGGTTAATTAACTAATGAAGGGTGGGGAGTAATTAATGGGGGGAGGAGCTGAGTGGTCCAGGGTTTGGGGTCATGGCTGATCCAGTCCAGCCGTTCCTAACCCATCCCATACTGGAAAAGAGACCATCCCCCACCCACATTTGTCCCTAATCTCACACTTTTGAACCCCAAAATTCAACTTTTTGGCCCAAATATCAACCTTTTGACCCAAATATCCAGTGTTTTTTTTTCCCCAAATATCCATCATTTTTGTTGCAAATTGTGCAAGCGGTGAGCGCGCAAATCGTGAGTGTGCTGGGCACACGTTCGCAAGAAGACGGTGTGAAGAACGGGGGGTGGCAGGAAGAGGGGGTGCAGGGGTGGGGGTGGTCTGGGGGCTCTGGGGGTCCTGGGTTACGGTGTCCCGGTGGTGACGGTGTCCTGGTGGTTACGGTGTCCCGGCTGTTACGGTGTCCTGGCCATTACAGCGTGGCAGTGCTCGTGGTGTCCCAGCGGTTGTGCTGTGGCGGCGGTGACGCCGTGGTGGCGGTTACGCTGTGGCGGTGATGCCGTGGTGGCGGTTATGCTGTGGCGTTGGTTATAGCGGGGTGGCGGTTACAGTGTGCCGGCGGTTGTGCCGTGGTGGCGGTTACGGCGTGCTGCCGGTTACACAGCGCGGTCAGCGAGCGTCACTTCCGCTCCGCTCCCCGACCCTCCCCGGGCGCTTCCGCTTTGCCGCGGTACCCACAATCCCCCTCCGCAAGCCACTTCCGGTCCCCGTAATTCACCTCGGTACCCATAATACTCACCGAGGACCCACTTCCGGTCCGCCGACGGTGCCTCGTTACCCACAATACCCTTCGGGAGCCCACTTCCGGTCTCCGGAGAGTGCCTCGTTACCCACAACGCCCTTCGTTTCCGCCTCCTTCCCCCAGAAGCCCCCGGGGCGGAAGTGCGGTGAAGGGGGCGGGGCGATGGCGGCGCTGAGCGCGGCGGGGCTGCGGGAGAAGCTCGAGCGGCGCCTGCGGGCATAGCACGTGGTCAGCGGGGGGCGGGGGCCGCTAATTAACCCTTAATTAGCTCCCCGAGATAATAAATTTATTACAACTGAACTAATAAACTCTAAGTAGAGAAATACAATCAGCTGTAGACATTAAGCCGTTATGAAAAATGCACCTTTATAGCAAAATGACAGTTGTTTTTGTAATGGTAGGTTCCAAGGAACTTCGTATGTTGATTGTATTTAAAAAAAATCTTTATTTGTAGAAAAGTAATGGTTCTGATACAGGGGCCCTAAGGGGCCTCCCCCCTCTTCCCTGCATATTCTTCTTGTCTAACCTTAAGCAAAAATAGAAGGTTTGTATCTGTGCTAACAAGGAATTCTAGAAAATGGATAGTTACCAAATAAGTGGAAAAGAATACTGATGTATTGTGTGACGATGGCCAACTGCCCCCTCATTATCCTTGAAGATAGGAAACCAAGAGATAGAAAAAAAAAACCAACAAGCAAACAGAAAATGACCTCCTCTAATACTGGGAAACAGAAGTCTGGTACATGGATTGAAAGATAACATCTTGAATGCAAGCGTAGGGCTGATAAAATGAGGAAAACTAAATTATGATTTTGGGGGGTTAATTTCTGTATTCATAAGGAGGTGGCAGCAATCAGCGTCTCACAGGATTTAACCCAGGAAGGGATATCTGGGACTTGCCCCACTTTTTTTTTTTTACTGTACTCCTGGGCATGATGTTTTTGAAATTTTTAAATTTTTTTTTATGTCAGGTACAGTCTTTCCACAAGTCATGAGGGACATTGACACACGAAGAGACATTTTCCATGAGGACCTATAGGATTTCACAGCCCCCCCTGCACCACCTCCCCCTGCTCTTTTTGGACCAGTGAGTATCTTCAGCTTTTCATTGTGAAATTTCAAGTAATTTCCTTGTGATACCTTGGCCAGTATAAAATTTAAGTCATTTCCCTTTCAAAAGGGACATAGGCTATTCTTAGTTTTCTTCTGTTATTCTCTGCTCTCTGCCATCTTTCATGTACAGAGCTATATGTGTATAAGACATCTCAATTATTTGAATATTTTGTGGTGCATTATAATCTATATTCCTCTAAAAATAACTTATCAGAAATTTGTAAGCAAAGCCTTAGTTAAAAATAAAAAGCTAAGATTCAAAGTTCATGGAGACGTACCACTAATAAAATTACATTAAATGCCACTAAAAATTAAATTACCATTTAAAAAATGAAGTTTATAACATTGTAGTTATAATTCAAGTGTTCATTTATCCTGAGATGTATTCTGTCACCAACTGCAGCTACTTGTTTTATCAAGAAGTCTCAATATTTTTTTCAGGCTAAAGCATATTATATTTATTTTTTGTTTGTAGAATTTTTCAATTCTTTTTTCTCTTCATTATTCTATTACCTGTGTGATTGCTTACACTGAGAAGTCTTGCTAAGAAAAACTTCAATGCCTTATAATATTGCAAGCAGTTATGTGGAAAGTCATCTTGATGACACAGTCCAGGTCTCTGTGAGCATTAAACAAGCATTCTTTGGGTTTAATTAGTAAAACTGTAAGACAGAGACAAAGCAATTGGGAAGGGATGTGCCTTACAACTCGAGCATTATGTTCTAAAGCTTACAGCTAGTGTAGGATCTCCTCTGTACTTGTACTTTGTAGCTTAAATAGACATATAAATCTACATGTTCTTCATTTTGTTTTAAACAGATACCTGGACAGGAAAAACTCAAAATAAGAAAACAAACAAACAACAAAACAATATAAAACCACTCCCTTTGAGGCATGCTGTGTAATGCTTAGCACTTCATATTTCCAAGTGCTGACAGGTTTAACTACAGCCTTCAGGGGCCCAGCAAGATGAATAAGTCCATCTAAAACCCAAAATCCTAACTGCAAAAATTGTCTTGGCCCTCCCCTCCCAATGCACAGCAGAGCCTCAGCAACACTGACACACTTCAACACCCACTTTCAAGTGGAACACTAAACTAAACCAAGAAGTCTTTATTAAGAACTGCTTTTAAGCAAGGACCACAGTTTACTTATGGACAAATAGTAACCCAGATCACAGGCCTCTGGACACAGCCCTGCCCCGGTCCAGAGTGGAATGCTCCTCAGAAAGAAGATAGGATGGACAGTAGTGATCAGGCGCAGGGCTTGATCCACCAACCAAACCAACCAGCAGTTTCCTACATCCCCCTCATCTTCCTTGGCTCTGCCCTTGTCTCCACCCAAGGGACCTACCCCCAGTTATTTTTTCTCCCCTTGCTCCCAGGTTTGCTACCCCTGTGACCAGATTTGGTGTTTCAGGTGCTGTTAGCTGGGTCACCTTGGGCTTCATGGTATTGCTGGTGTGGTTTCCTAGGTCCTGCTGCCCTGGCCACATTCCTCTTCCCAAAATGACCCCAGCTTTTCCTGCAATTCTCTCAGTGTGGCCCCAACTCTTCCTTCAGTTCTTGGTCAAGTATGGCTAATGGGACAGGGCTGTGCCATGTCCCAAGCACTCTCCTGGAACTGTGAGCTATGGAGGTATTGGTGTTGCAATGGGCAGTGTGGTCCTGGATGAACTGGCTGGTTTCATCATAAGAACTTGCTCCAACACCAAGGGAAGGCCAGGGCCATGAGAGAGATTGTGTCCATGGACTTTAGCAAGGCCTTAACATGGTCTCATGTAGTATCCTAAGAACCAGACTGGCGATGTCTGTACTGAAGAAGAGAATAAGGTGGGCGGGAGGTTGGGTGGATGACCAGGCTCAGGTGTCAGCAGTGGTTGAGAGCCCTCCTGGCAGCCAGTTCTTGTTGGAATCCATCAGTGACTAGCTCTGGGACCAAGACTGTTGAAAGTCTTTCTTTTCTCCCTGTATGATGGGATTTTGAAAGAAGAGCAATTTTCTGTAAAACAGTAAGATACACTCAGCGTACTTTGCCTCCCTTATTGCGAAGACTAACCGAGTGTGGTGAGGTGAAAGGTAAGGAACCAGCTCTGCTTCTGTTTGACTGGTTCTTAACCAATCGAGGCTAAAATAGGTTAACTATGTATATGGAGAAACACGGGTCACCAGAAGGACAAGACGAGGGGCATGAAGGAAGGGAAGAAGAAGAGAGCGGCGACCCCCAAAGACCACCAGAGGACACCTCACGCGTGCACAGTGGAGCTCATTAATATGTGCATGAGTTCCCAGAATAATATGGAACATGTAGAGATTTTCCTGGAAAACATTGTCTATGCAGAAGCTACCACCTGATAGAAGCAAACTCCTTCTACCCACCGGTGAAGTTTTTCCTTATGTTTCTGTGGAACCTCTTATGCTCCAGCTTGCACCCATTGCCCCTTGTCCTATCACTGGACATAACAGAGAAAAGCCTGGCTCCATCCTCCTGACACTCGTCCTTTACATATTTATAAACATTAATGAGGTCACCCCTCAGTCTCCTCTTCTCCAAGCTAAAGAGATGCAGCTCCCTCAGCTTTTGATCATAAGGGAGATGTGCCACTCCCTTAATCATCTTTCTGGCTCTGTGCTGGACTCTCTCAAGCAGTTCCCTGTTCTTCTTGAACTGAGGGGCCCAGAACTGGACACAATATTCCAGGTGCTGTCTCACCAGGGCAGAGTAGAGGGGGAGGAGAACCTCTCGACCTACTAACCACACCCCTTCTAATACACCCCAGGATGCCCTTTTATTATTAATGTATTTATAGACATTTTTCTTATTGCTCTTCACCTCTAAAGCCAGAGTAACTTCTAGTTCAGCTTTTGACCTCCTAATTATTTCTCTGCATGACCTAACAGCATTCTTATACTCATTATGAGTCATGTGTCCCTTCTCCCAGAGGCCAAAACCCTCCTTTTTTTCCCTGATTTTAAGCCAAAACTCCCTATTCAGCCAGGCTGATCTTCTTTGCTGCTGTCTTGTCTTATGGTATGTAGGGATGGCCTGCTCCTGTGTCTTTAAGATTTCCCTCTTAAACACTGTCCAGCATTCCTGGACTCCTACATCTTTCAAAACTGACTCCCAAGGGACTCCATCAAGTAACCTCTGAAACAAGTCAAAGTTTGCCCTTTGAAAGCCCAGAGTGCTCGGGTGTGGCAAATGTGTCATAGCTGTCCTGCCACACAATGGCTCTCAGCTCCCCCTGTTTGTTGCCCATGCTGCATGCATTGGTGTAGATGTACTTGAGCTGAGCTATCGATTTTGTCCCTACCATTGCCATGCCACCCCTAGGCTCATCCCTAGTGGGCTGGTTTTATCCCCTTCCTCCTACAAACCTGATTTAAAACCCTCTCAATGATCCCTGCCAACTCCTGGCCAAGAATCCTTTCCCCTGCTGTGGATAGTTCCACTCTAACTGTCGCCAACAGGTCCAGTGCCATGTAAACATCCCTGTGATTAAAGAAACTAGAATTCACCAGATGGAACCATGTGTGTATCAGGTGGTACCTTCCTGTTCCTTTCAGTGTTCCTGGCCACTGAAAGGACTCGCCAAGCCTCTTCAGCCCAGCACTAGACCTGAAGATGTGACATTGGCAGCTCTGCTTCATCTTCCAAACGCAGCAAGAGGGATCTCAGATCTCAGTAATGCGGTGCTAGGACCAGTTCAGGACTGAGGTGGGGCTGATCCTGAGCTAAGCACCTTTCTCAAGGCAAAAATTCCCTCAGAAGACACCTCTGGGGAAGAGGCCCAATGGGTTTTGTGGGATTCACAGTCCATGTCCCCAAGAGCATTAAGAGGTGACCAGCAGGTCAAGGGAGGTTCTCGTCCCCCTCTACACTGCCCCATTGAGGCCACCTCTGGAGTACTGGGTCCAGTGCTGGGCGCCCCAGTTCAAGAGAGACAAGGAGCTACTGGAGAGAGCCCAGCAGAGGCTGGGAAGCTGCTGAGCCCTTTTCCCCCCTTTCCCCACCCAGCAGCCATGTCGGGCGACGAGGAGTTCTACCTCTTCAAGAACGGCTCCGCGGTGGGGCCGTGGGACGGACCCCAATACCACATCGCCCCGCCCTGGGCTTTCTACCTCCAGACCGCCTTCATGGGCTTCGTCTTCTTGGTGGGCACCCCGCTCAACGCCGTCGTCCTGGTGGTCACCGTCAAGTACAAGAAGCTGAGGCAACCCCTCAACTACATCTTGGTGAACATCTCCTTCAGCGGCTTCATCGCCTGCATCTTCAGCGTCTTCACCGTCTTCGTCTCCAGCTCCCAGGGCTACTTCGTCTTCGGGAAGCACATGTGCGCCTTGGAGGGCTTCGTCGGGGCCACCGGAGGTTGGTGGCAACGGGGGGGGGGACCCACCAACTCTTCCTCCGAGAGACCCTTGCTGCCCGTCTCCTCTTCCCTCCGAGAGACCCTTGCTCGTTGTCTCTTTTTAGCTCAGAGAGACCCTTCCAGGTTTTCTCGATTTCACTCCAAGAGAGCCTTGTTTGTCTCCTCTTCACTATGAGAGAGCTTTGATCGTCGTCTCTTCTTCACTCGGACAGACCCTTGCTACTCGTCTCCTCTTCACCCCAAGAGAACATTGCTCGTCGACTCCTCTTCATACCGAGAGACACTTGCAGCTCGTTACCTCTTCACTTCGAGAGACCCTTCCTCGTTGTCTCTTCTTCACTCAGACAGACCCTTCCTCGTTGTCTCTTCTTCACTCAGACAGACCCTTCCTCGTTGTCTCTTCTTCGCTCAGCCAGACCCTTGTGCAGCAGTGGCTGCTGCCACAGGGCCGTGCCAGGAGCAGCTGAGGGAGCGTGGAACGGGGCCAGGCTGGTTATGGCAGATAACTGTTCCATCCCACACAGCTCACGTGCTGGAGCTCAGCCCGTTCCCACCAGAACTGTGGGGCAGTGGCGTGTGAAGTGCAGGGTACCGTGCTGGGCACCATGCCGGTTGTGGCCATCGGTTGGCCCTGGAGGGCTCCTTCAGCCTCTCCCCACCCCAAGCAGATGGGTGTTGGCAAACAGCCGGTCACTGGTCACACGGTGACAGCGGGACTGTCACAATGACACGGGTGTGCTGTGGGCGTGCTGGGCGGTGCCATGGCCCCGCGGTGCGGTGGTTCCTCATGCCCCAAGCCTGCAGGGGCTCACCCATCACTGAGCTGATAAGAAGGCCTCCGTGGACGCCGAGGGCAACTTCGACCCCAAACCTGTTGAGACCCTCAAGTAAGGTCCACACCGACCTCGCCCCCACCACCCCGCCCAGGATCGGGCCCATTCTGACACCCTCTGTGTGGTGTCTCCACCCCACCAGCAGATGGGTCCCACCAAACCTCCCCTATGATGGGTTTGGGGTCCCTCAAATCTCCTCTAGGTGGGTCAGGGGTCCTCCAAACCTTCTCTAGATGGGTTTGGGGTCCCTCAAACCTCCTCTAGATGGGTCTGGGGTCCTCCAAACCTTCTCTAGATGGGTTTGGGGTCCCTCAAACCTCCTCTATATGGGTCTTGGGTCCTCCCCACCCCCTCTAGGTGTGCTTGGCGTCCCCCAAACCTCCTCTAGATGGGGCTCTGGTGCCCCCAGTGTCCCCAAAGGTCCCACTGGTGCCCCCAATGTCCCCAGTGTCCCCAAAGGTCCCACAGGTGTCCCCAGTGTCCCCAGTGCCCCCAAAGGTCCCACTGGTGCCCCCAGTGTCCCCAGTGCCCCCAGAGGTCCCACTGGTGTCCCCTGTGTCCCCAGTGTCCCCAAAGGTCCTACTGGTGTCCCCTGTGTCCCCAGTGTCCCCAAAGGTCCCACTGGTGTCCCCAGTGCCCTCAGTGTCCCCAAAGGTCCCACTGGTGCCCCCAATGTCCCCAGTGTCTCCAAAGGTCCCACTGGTGCCCCCAATGTCCCCAGTGCCCCCAAAGGTTCCACTGGTGTCCCCAGTGCCCCCAGTGTCCCCAAAGGTCCCACTGGTGCCCCCACTGTCCCCAGCCCCACTGGGGGGTGCAGAAAGTGAAAGGTTGCACCTGCAGGGAGGAGCAGACAGGACAGGTGACCCCAAACTGACCAACGAGGTATTCCATCCCAGATATATCATATTCGGCTTAGAGCTGAGGGATCCAAGGGGTCTCCGGGCTCTTCGTCCCTCTTGGACTGCTTTGCCAGCTTTTGCTTGGCTGGCTCGGGTCCTCTTTCGGTTCTTTCCTTGGAGAACCCAAGGAAGACTCCATCTGTTCTGCCTTTGATCCCGGCCTGTGTGTTCCTGAACTTGGTATCAGAATCCAGCTCCTGAACACAGATCCCATCTGTTGCAGGGCCCAGTCTGGGACTCCCCCAGTGCCTGCTCCACAGCATCAGTGGTGATGGTGATGTAATTACCATCAAGGGGGTTGGATGTGGTGTCCCCATTGGTGGAGTCTCTCCATGACGTGACATCCCCATGACATGATGTCCCCATGCCATGATGTCCCCATGACGTGGTGTCCCCATGACGTGGTGTCCCCACGTTGGGATGTCCCCTCCTTGAGTTGTCCCCATGAGATGGTGACCTTATGGGTGAGGTGTCCCCAGGACATGAGGTCCCCACGGATGGATGTCCCCGTGATGTGGTGTCCCCATTGGTGGAGTGTCTCCATGACGTGACATCCCCATGACATGATGTCCCCATGACATGATGTCCCCATGACCTGGTGTCCCCATGACGTGGTGTCCCCATGACGTGGTGTCCCCACGTTGGGATGTCCCCTTCCTTGAGTTGTCCCCATGCGATGGTGACCTTATGGGTGAGGTGTCCCCTTGGCTGGTTGGTTGGTTGGCTGCTTGATTGGCTGCCTGGTTGGCTGGTTGGCTGACTGGTTGGTTGGCTGCTTGATTGGTTGGCTGCTTGGTTGGCTGCTTGGTTGGCTGCTTGGTTGGTTGGCTGCTTGGCTGTTTGGTTGCTTAGTTGGTTGGCTGGCTGATTGGTTGGCTGCTTGGTTGGCTGCCTGGTTGGCTGGGTGGTTAGTTGTTTGGTTGGTTGCTTGGTTGGTTGGCTGGTTGGTTGGCTGGTTGGTTGGTTGTTTGGTTGGTTGGCTGGCTGCTTGGTTGGCTGCTTGGTTGGTTGGCTGGTTGGTTGCTTGGTTGGTTGGCTGGCTGATTGGTTGGCTGCTTGGTTGGCTGCTTGGTTGGCTGCTTGGTTGGCTGCTTGGTTGGCTGCCTGCTGCCAACCTGTACTGATAAATGGGGTTGTTCTTCCCCAGATGCAGCACTTTACACTTGCTCTTGTTAAATTGCATTAAATTTCTCCCCGTCCAGCTTTCCAGCCTGTCCAGATCACGCTGGATGGCAGCACAACCTTCTGGAGTGTCAGCCACTCCTCCCAGTTTTGTACCACCAGCAAACTTGCTGAGGGTACACTCCATCCTTTTGTCCAGGTCATTGATGAATATATCGAACAGCACTGGACCCAGGACTGACCCCTGGGGAACACAACTACCCATAGATCTCCAGGTAGACTCTGCTCCACTGACCACAACTCTCTGGCTCTGTCCTTAAGCCAGTTTCCAATCCTGCTCACCACACAACCATCCAAGATTACTTCTTAAGCTTGGCTGTGAGGATAGGGACACCAACATGGCGCCCAAGAAGCACTGTGCCCCGGGACTACAGCTCCCGGCATGCCGAGGGACACCAACACGGCACACAGGAAGCCCCGTGCCCCAGGACTACAGCTCCCAGCATGCCGACGGACACCAACATGGCGCACATGAAGCCCCGTGCCCCAGGACTACAGCTCCCGTCATGCCGAGAGCGCAAACATGGCTCACAGAAAGCCCCGTTCCCCGCGACTACAGCTCCCGTCATTCCGAGGGCCACCAATATGGCGCACAGGAAGCCACGTGCCCTGCGACTACAGCTCCCGGCATGCCGAGGGACACCAACATGGCGCCCAGGAAGCCCCGTACCCCCGGACCTACAGCCCCCGGCATGCCGAGGGACACGAACCAGCCCCACAGGAGACCCCTTAACCTGGACGAGGCCGTTAATTAACAGCAGTTAATTAATTAAGGGGGTTTGGAGTCTCCCCCAGGGCCAACCTCGTGAAGTAGGCCATTAATTAATAACAATTAATTAATTAGCCGGGGTATCGGGACCCTGCCAGCACTGAGCTCACACCGAACCCTCCCTCTAACCTGGCTTGGGCCGTTAATTAAGAGCAATTAATTAATTAAGGGGGTGTAGGGTCCTCAGCAGGGCCAAACTACCCCCCTCCCCCACTTCAGCGTTTCTGGGGTCATTAATTAATAGCAATTAATTAATGAATGGGGTATCGGGTCCTCCCCGGGGCTGAGCTCCCCCCCCCTTAACCCGAACGAGCCCTTTAATTAACAGCAATTAATTAATGACCGGGGTGCCCAGGGGTCCTGAAGTGTACAGTAGTCTGTGACATTTGGAATATGACTTAGTAAATAAATTTTTCATCATCACTAGATGGATGATGAAAAATGACTTTTCTCCACCACTACATGAAAATCTTGGAAGCAAATAAAGGAAGAGTGTTCATCAAATAATCTTGTAGGGGTGAATTGGTGATGAAATCTATTCATTATTTTCTGGTTTACTATGGTGAAATATTCAAAGCTTGTTCAGGTTTAATTTGCGTTGTAATGCAGTAGATGTCTCTAAAATTCAACTATTGGTCTTAGTTCAGCCATGGTGGATTTATTTTGCAATTTGAGGCTTGCTTTGGAACATGTTATTGACTAAGATAGTTTTCTGGGGAGCATGGTGAAACTCCTCTTTACTACCTGCTGAAACAATAATAATACATGAGGCACAGAAAAACATTCTTCACTTCCATATACACTGCAACAGTGCTGATTCTGTGTTGATTCAGTGACTATCAACCCCAGCACCATGACACAAATACCACAGGAAGACTGATGGTGGTTGCACTACCTCCCCAGAAGTTGGGATTGCCTCTTACCTGTGACAAAGACTTCTTTAATGGGGTCACTTTCCATGTCCCCTCGACGAGAGATGAGAGTCACTTCATATTCTGTGTGAGGTCTCAGGTTTCCAATAGAATACTGGTTTTCATCTTCAGAGAGGTCAATAGTTGTCCTGTCCCCTGGAATATCCTTGGGGCCATAAGTGAGCTCTATGGCCTCAATTTCAGCTACAGGTTTGGACCAAGTGATAAGAGCTGTAGTGTCTGTGACATCTTTTGTGTGTCCGTGCGTGTGTCCGTGCATGTGTCCGTGTGTCCATGTGTATGTCCATCCATGTGTCTGTGTGCCCGTGTGTCCATCCGTGTGTATCCATGTGCCCGTGCGTGTGTCCGTGCGTGTGCCCATGCGTGTGCCCGTGCGTGTCCATGCGTGTGCCCATGCGTGTCCATGCGTGTGCCCGTGCGTGGCCATGCGTGTGCCCGTGCGTGGCCACGCGTGCGTGCGGCAGCGGCGCTGTGCCGGTGCAGCGAGGGGCTGCGCGGGCGGCTGGAGGAGCTGCGGCGGGTGCAGGGGCAGCGGCGAGCGGAGCGGGAGGCGCTGAGGGGCCGGGCGGGCCAGGCCCGCGCCTTGGTCGAGAGGCTCCGGGCCGAGAGGGACGAGGCCGCCCGCAGACTCAGGGATCTTTAGGTTTCCACAGAAAGAAGTTGTTGTACAGTGAGGGAATGTCAGTTTTCTTACTAGAGTAGGCTCTAATTTTCTTCCAGCTGAAATCTGACAGTTACACTGTCCGGTGAGCACAGCTCATCTTTTACTTTAGGAACATCCTGCTCATTTCAAGAGGGGCTGCTCTGTGCATTGACTTCAGAAAGTCCAATAGACAGCAGCTCTTTACATGGCAGCTCATGTATTCCCTCCAGACCTTGAGTGACCCTGCACCGTTTGTGTTTTCCTGCATGCAGGTTTTGCTGGCCATGAAGTCACTGCCATTTGCTGTGTTAACCCCACGCATCAAACGGAGGCTGGTCAAAGATGACAGTTTGTGAAGGAGTGTATCCTGTGAGAGGGACCCCAGGCTGGAGTAGTGACATGGGCCAACATGACAGGCAGTAACGAATTTTGTTTGAACTTGCAGACAGTGGGTTATCCAATTGATAAAAGAAGTTTAAAGGCTTTTAGGTATTATTGTACTAATTTTGATTATTGTTAAGCTTGTTTATAATTGTATTATGCAAAGTGTTCAAAGAATAACCTCCAAGGCCTTACTTGCACAAAAGAAAAACAGGGGAAATGTTGGGGATTGGTTTGAGCAAGAGGGGACATGGGTCCCAGGAACACCTGTGCAAGCCAGGCCTTGAAGGATTTTCTGTTATTAACATAGCAATGGAGTAGGAGTTGTGGAAAAGTTCTGATTGCTTGGTATGCTGAAGTCAAGCTGCCCCTGAGAATGGAGGCAAACAAGATAAGGAGCAGGCAAAGAGCTGGGGGGTGGGAAACCCGCAAGTTTTGGTATTAATCTCATAGTTTGTCAGTCTTTGTTAAACAGCGAGGCGTGTCCGCAGCGCGGCGGCCGCCGAGAGCCGCGCTGACCCGCGGTTCACCCCGCGCTCCCTCCGCGCCGCTCCGCGTTGTCATTTTTAGGGCTTCTTCTTCTTTTTTTTTTTTTTTTTTTTTTTTTCCTTGTCTTTTCTTTTTTTTTTTTTTTTTCTTTTCGGACATATTTCCTCCCCTCCCCGTGAGTTCTCGCTGTCGACTCTGGCAGCAATGAGGACGGTTTGTTTGGGGTTTATTTTTCATTTTATTGCCCCACCCCCCCCCTCCCCGCTTCGCGCCTTCCCGCCTCCTCCGACCCGCTTTCCTGTTTCGTGCGTTCCCGTGCTCCTCCACCAGACGCCGTGGGCACGGACGGGGCTTCCCGGCGCCTTCTGTCAGCGGCCGCCCCTCCCGCCCCCCTCCTTCCCCCGTGCCCTTTGCGATTTTGACCTTCCCGCGCCGCCCTGGCCGCTGCCGGCTCCGCTTCCTCCCTCCCTCAGGTGAGCGGGGCGGAGGGAGGAAGCGGCACCGGGGACGGCAGCTGTTTCCGACTCCTTTTCGGCGGCCGGAGCAGCCGCCGGCCTGAGGTGGGCTCGGGGAGCAGTGGGGACTGCGAGGGGTGGGTAGGGGGTTTGGCCCTACTGCCGCGGGGCCGGAACGTTGTGTGCCGCCGTAGGGTGCGCGGGGCCGGCTGCGGGGCGGCGGCCTCCCCCCCCCTCCCCCGGCGGCCACGCGGGGGCGGGCAAAGGGCTGGGGGTAAACCAACTCGTATTTCCCTCATTTTGCCATATTTTCCACTTCAAGTGAATGCTGTTTAATTAGCACTGCCCCTGTCTTGCTTAACAGCCACCTGCCACTCACGGTACAAACCATGACATTATTGTGACCTGGTTTTTTAATTACCTTTGTCCCACTGTGCACCTTATACACTGAAACTGGCTTCTGCCGATGCGCTCTCGATGCCGCCGGCCGAGCAAACGCAGCGTCTTTGCCACCAAATGCCATTCGAATATTGGCCCACAGCTCCCAACTTCAGCTCCTGATGGTATTTAGGCTTTTTCTCTGGTGAGTTTTTTCCTCTTTTGTTTTCACTTTAACTTTCTCTTTTTCTTTTTTTTTTTTTTTTTTAAATTTAGAATTTTATAAATTTTTGGCCCCCGACCTTCTTGGTGGCCTCCTTGGTGGCCTCCTCAGTGACCTTCTTCGTGGCCTTCTTGGTGGCCCCATTGGTGGCCTCCTCGGTGGCCTCCTCGGTGGCCCCATTGGTGGCCTCCTCGGTGGGCTCTTTGGTGACCTTCTTGGTGGCCTCCTTGGTGGCCCCCTTGGTGGCCCCACTGGTGGCCTCCTCAGTGACCTTCTTCATGGCCTTCTTGGTGGCCTCCTTGGTGGCCCCACTGGTGGCCTCCTCAGTGACCTTCTTCGTGGCCTCCTCACCGACCTTCTTGGTGGCCTCCTTGGTGGCCCCGTCGGCGACCTCCTCAGCGACCTCCTTGGTAGCCCCACGGTTGACCCCTTTGGCGACCCCATCGGTGTCCCCCTTGTCACCCCTCCGGCTGTCCCCATTATTGCATTGTCCTTCTGCTGTAGTCCACTGAAACCCACAGAAACTGGGTTTCTTTTTGCAGGGAGTTCAGAGATACTCTGTTCACATGGGGCAAAGATGAGATTCCTGCTCCTGAGGAGCTGACACTGTATTTCAGTTCTGATCAAAGTAAAAATCTCTCTGCTGAGCTGAAGCCCTTTTCCCATGTTCTTGGTGTCTTGGGAGACCCCACTCTACAAAGAGAGACAAACTGTGCTGCTTGGAGATACCCAAACCTCCTCTTCCCTCCCAGCCCAGCCTGTCTGGGATCTGAGGCCCTCAGGTTGTGCTGATGTCGTGGACTTACAAGTTTTGTTTCCTACTAGGTGCTTTTTTGGGCAGAAATAGAGCTAATGAAGGCTTATTTTAAACACTTCTCCATCTTCAAAACACTTGCTGTTGTGGGCAAAGTACATTTTCACTCCTTCTGACCTTTTGGCCTTCTGCCAGGAGGCAACTGCTGTTGCCCACGGCCTCCAGGCTCTGATGCTGATGGAGGAACACATGGCCCGAGAAGCTGCTGCTGGCTGCCTGCCTGCCCAACCTGCAAGAGTTGGAAACAACTTTTCCTATGGCAACCGAAGAAACAACATACTTGCCAGAGTACAACAAAACAAAGTCACTTAACCCAATATAGAACGCTCAAATACCTAAGTGTCAGAGCTACAGAAGTTTCAATCTTTTTTTACTAAATTAAGGAGTAGATTTATACTCTCTACTTCAGACTTCAAAATAACGGGGCTCAGGAATTTTGTGCATTCATATTCATTTAACTAGTAGTGGGGAGGTGTAAGGGCAGCTCTGAAGGGGCTTTTGAGATGTTTTCTGATGAGGCTTTTGAGATGTTTTCTTGTTAGTGCCTGGCTGCTTTTGTGTCCCCCTCTGCCTGCTTTGTAACACCACCCCCACTCCAGACTTCCCTGCTCCAGTTGAGTGGCTGCTCCTAAAGGTTTCTCCAGAGCGAGTCCCTTGAAAGGTTTGTGAGATTAACCGTGTGAATTTAACTGTTTTAACTACGTTTGTGTTAATTGTGGAACTGAAACACCCAAAATGTTTTGACTGATCCGAAGCCAATAGAGACACGGGGGTTATTCCTGCAATACTTAATGTCAAAGGTACATCAAGTCGAATACAAATGAAATTTGGGGAGCTTTGGGTGTGAAGCTGAAGACCCGGCAAAAGGGGTTGAGCTCCCAAAAGGAGTGACCCTCTCCAGGCCGCGCGGGCTTTCCCTTCCAGGACGAGCGCCCGGCCCCGTGGGTGACTCTCCGGGCGGCCCAAGGCCGCGCTGCCGGCCTGCGCCGCGGGGAGACGGGGCAAAAATGTTTCCCAGCGAGCCCCTTTCACTCCCAGCGCGGGAGAGCCACAGCTAGACCAGGCGGGGAGGCCGCCGCGGCCACCGCACACCTCACTAGCGACCTCCGCCAGACAGCTCCAGGAGCTGTCCGCCGCGCTGCCCGCGCAGCGAGACGAGGGGAGGGAGAGGAGTCCCGGGCAAGGCTGCCAGGCGGCGGCGGGGGGACCCAGTTCGTTTAGAACGGAACCCCGCCGCCGCGGCTCAACCGCCACGCCCAGTGACGCAGCAACAAAGTCCATAAATGTTTTTTCTTTTTTTTTTTTTACATGAAAAATGATACTTAAGCTTTTAATAGAGAACCTGTTAATTTTTGATATATATTAGGAAAAGGCATTTCAGCAAAAAGTGTAAGAATTATAGCTCTTCAGGTGTTCTCTTTTTTTTTTTTTTTTACTTTGCAACACTGATTTTTGATTTAGGGTTTGAGCAGAAATAGTGGCTAATTATGGTCAGTTTGAAGATGATTACAAAGCTTGTCATTCACCTGCTAAAACATTAATTTCTTTCATCTTTGTTGAAACAGCTTTTTGATGTCTATAACAGAATTTTAGATTATTTTTTAAAAAATATTACAGATTACTTGACATCCCCTTGCACATAAGGAAGCCTTTAGCAGTGTTTCATTCAAATGTTTGCTTCTGTTTATAAAATTATGCATAAAAGCGACTGTAAAACTGAAGATCCCAAGAAGCCCACTCCTCCATGTTATTATAGGTTTAAAAATACCTGATAGGTAAAAAATGTGTGTGCTAGTACTGAAAATATGTATTGTATTTCTGTCTTTCATTCCTCTTCCTGCCCCCTTGTTTGCAAGGACATGCTCATTTAAAATTTACCCCCAAGTAAAGGTGGAATTGAAAATCCCTCATTGCACAGTTTTTGTCATTGGTAGGAGTATAAGTAAGTGGATAAATCAGATGAGAAGTGAGTAATCTAGCAGATTATGCACTACATAATCTTTTCAAAATGAATAGCAGCTCCACCTCTTAGAATTTTAATGTGTATTTCTGGAAAAGAGGGTAACAGAACATCTATTTGTACACACACATTATTACCTCTACTTTACTTTGGGTACTACTTAGAAGATCAGCATCAAGCAATAACACGACTCCTGCACACACAACACACTATCTGCCGCCTTTAACACCCACGTGCCTCAGCCACATGCTCTGATTTCTATACATCCTAGTCTTTACTGCATGTCTTCTCATCTACACCTTACATCATAAAGAACCATAATCACATACCTAATATATAAAGGTCACAGTCCAAGCACACAAACCAGATTATACAGTATTCATGACAACAAACTTAATATCTAAACTAGGAATTGAAGCATTTCTCCAGCTTCCAGGCTGGTGCCAGACTGCATTCTGGTTTTGCTGTTGCCACCACTCAAGACTGCAAATAAATTCACACATGGTCTCAAACTCTGTGAGTTAGTCACCTGCCAAGGAGAAATTAATCCCTTTGCTGCTGACTCCCTCATGCATAATGGCACAAATTCAAGACTTTGGCTACACCAGCAGCAACCTCATGCCTGTTTCAGACCTCTTCAACTCTTCTCCATCACATCTCCCACCTTCCCTCTGCTTATGCTAAACTCAGCTTATTAGTCATTGGTGTTACTGATGAAATAAGCCTGCTTTTCCCCCTGCCCTTTCCGCCAACAAAGATGCACTGTGATTAATGTCATCTTCAGCTCTAGGTTGAATTACTGTGCTTGAACTACATGAGGAGGCTGTGCCAAGGCTCCAGCTTCACTACCATGAGAGAGCCCCTGTCTCAAGCAGAGGGGCAAGCAGAGGGGGGAGTGCCCTGGGTGACTATTCATCACTCTGCAACTCCTGTCACTGGACAAATTTATCCCAAGCCCAACGTTCCCATTAAGGTAATTTCTCAGCAATATGGCTTTTAAGGGATGGCAGAGACTGTCCAGTGATATGAAATCACAGCTAATATACAGATTTGCATTGAAACTATTGTCCTACAATAGTGATTTTGCATGGTAGCAGCTTTGTTAACACAGCCTCCAAAGAATCACTCAAATACTTCAGTGCAGGTTCAGACTGTCACACAATTGTCAGGATGTTGGAGCAGGATGTCCATACATTTGCATTGAAATTGGACTGATTCAATAATCATTCATCAAGCCATTTACACTAGACACTAAGAAAAATTTGTATTGAACTCCAGTATCATACAGTTGCCTAACACTATTGTTTCCTCTGGATTCCTTTCTAATTTGAGTTATGATGCTTTATATGTGTCAAATACAGATTCTTTCTCTTTAATAAGCACCTTTTTCCTCACTAACTCTTCACTTTGGGCTCTCAAACACATCTCATTATACACAATATATTCAAAGCTGGGGCACAGTCCAAAGCCTCTAAGAGCAAACTCATTTCAGTGGACAGCAATCACAGAGGTGACACAAAAGGTAACCCAAATGATCAGTTGTTTCAATCAGAATACCGCTTCAGTTTCAGCCTTTACTAAGAAACAGAAAAAAAATATCCTTCAAAACTCAGTATGAAAGGGCGAGCCATGCTTTCAACTAGAAAAGGGAGACATGCAAGAAAAAGCCTTATTAAAAACCTTTAAGAAAGTTTTTCATTTGCACTAAAATCGACCCCCAAAGGACTGTACTTTGAAATTACACTCCAGAACACTGACACAGCATTGCTATGATAGTGCTTCATGGAGTAACATTATGAGGGAAGAGAGTAAGTGAGGCACAGGGTCATAGTGTGGAAGAATGTCACTGTTTAGGATCTGGAGGATCTCAAAGCTAGGGAAAGAATTAAAGCTAGGATATCATTCTTATTTGGGTCACAACCAGAGAAGACTGTACCCCCCAAAATTCAATGCACAGAGTGAATGCTGGACATGAGAAACATCCTGTAAAATGCTTGAATGAGTGATAGTAAAGCTGCTATCATCTACTCTGCAAAAACAGAAGTTTCAAGGTTTTTAGGCTGCTAAGATATAATTGGGCTATGTTAGTAATTTCACTATAGCCCAGATGCAAATCTCCCATACTCAAAAAAAAAAAAAAAAAAAAAAAAAAAGCACAGCTCTGTCATTCCTACCGTTCATCAGAGTGTATTTTCTTTCTACAACTACTGCAATTCCACTACTTAGCAGGACGACATTTAATTTTTTATTGTACTTCTATCTCAAAGAAAAAGAATGTAGGAGGCTAATGCTAAATAATCACACAGTGAAGATTTAAGGTTAGGTCAGATTTCTTTGCTGGTTGTGTTTTGGTTGAGTTTTTGTTTTTGTTTTTGTTTTGTTTTCATACACAGCAGATGAAAATAAATGCCAACTAATGACACTGAAGAAGATCGTCCAACTATCCCCTTTGGTTCAGAGCTACTGCTGTGGGATGAATGAAATATTATTCATCTGTAAAAGTACAACATGCTGAGAAAAATCTGAATGTAAATAAACACAACATTTTAGTCAAGTATATGTAGTTGATAGTTAAAACCAAGTAGCATGAAACTATCACCTCAAATGCACCACTGTAATCTTTGTCGATTGCCACTGAAGAGCAGTGATTTGTAGATTTCTTAACAAAAAACTAAAATATAAGACTAAAGTGAACAAGATAGGGATGAATCAGTAAGAAAGCAAACCAGTCCACTTTTTACCTTCAGGGCACATATATCTGGCTTGTATCCAGAATACAATGTAATGGACGGAAAAAGGGTGGTTTTTTTTAAAGATGAAGACAAGAGGAACTAACTATGTAGACAAATTTGAGCTTGCACAGACAACTGCAATGGCACTGAAATCAGTGGGATTGCCTGGGTGTGTGGCAAAAATACACTGGGTGTGATGCTTGGTGGATGGTGCCCACATAGTTGCAGATCTGTGCCCCAGCATTGCCTGTCAGGGAACAGTGATGTGCCGAAGAGCCCTTCACTTCAGTACCTCCCTCCTCAACTCCCTGGCAGCACAAGCACCAGGGCCCCCCCCGCAGCTCTGGTGCTGGGGGGACACCTGGCCCCCACATCCCCCCAGCAAAGCCCCCTGGTCCTGCTTGCTGAGCCCAGGGACAGGTGGACCTGCACAGGGGAAGCTGTACCTCCACTACCAAAACAGAGAGGAGGGCTTAGGCCTGGGCATGGAGGAGGGGGTCCGGCCGTGCACACTGCTCTTCCCCAAGCAGGCAGCCCCCAGACCCTGGCTCTTCCCTGACCCCTGCCTTCCTTCTGTCCTTTGCACATCACTCTGCAGTTAGATCCTATGACAGCACACAGTTAATGACTTGACACCACTGAGAGAGGTGTTGCTGGATGAATTATGCCAGTCTCTCATACCATATTAATTTGCAAAGGGCATCCAGAGTGCAGATGAAAGTTTCTAGACAGACCTCATGAGGCAAATCAGCTCCATGGGTAGATCCCAGCTCTGTGGCACTGAATCAGTCAGAAAAGCGGAGACAAGGCCAATCTCCATCCACCTCCTGTTTGAGTCTTTGTGGTATCACATTAAACTGGACCACATCCCCATGAATTTTTTTCCTTCTCTGATTTGAAGGCAGTTAGGCAGATTGTTTCTATTATCAGCTGTCTTTTTGCTCACCTGACTTCTCATAGTAAAATCCTGCAAGGAGTTTTTGCATGGGTACAGCAAAATGGGTAAGACACTATTTGCTAGTTTTAAAACAGGCAGAAAGATGAAAGGTGAGACTTTCATGACTTCCAAAAGATAAACCTTTGGGCAGTTATCCCAGTTATCAGAACATGAAACGGAAACGATGCAAGGAATAAAGAATGTAAATAAGGACCTGTCTAAGGAGGCACAAGGTGTACCAACCTAAAATATTAATAATATTCTGGAACTCATAGAATCATATAAATGATGCTCTTGTTCTTAATAGACTAATGAAGTTTGATACATTCAGAAAATAGGAGAGAATGGCATTTCCTATTGTATCCTCATAAAATTAAACAAACCCAGTAATGTTTGCTTTTCATTATGCACTTGATCAACATTTTAAAAAATATTATTTGAGTTAGAATTTAAGATATCTTCCTCATCAGCATGGAATCTGCTTTAAGCTGTGCCAATTGACAACAGAGTGCTACACACTCTGGCCATGCCCCAGATACGTCTCGGGGCTCTCAGATATCACGGGCAAGTGCACAAAGGACTTTTCAGATGGCCAGGCTGACCACTGCGTGATTTCTTTGAATCATTCAAGAGGGAACACAAATGAGAAGCTGATTTACTGTGCCTCAGCAGCTCTCCTCGAAACAGGAATAACCATTCCAGACAAGTCTATTGCCAAAATGTGCTGCAGCATCAGAGAAATACCAGTGCATGTGCAGGACAAGGGTTAATGTATCTCTGTCACTTTTCAACAGGACAGTTAAAAAGGTGGAGAAGTATTGCCACGTTGAACTGATTTGTGCTAAGTATCATTTAGCAGTAATGACAGCGTTATTATATATAATGAAGTCCAACGATCTTTTAAAACAGACTAAGATTTCTAAAAAGCTAACGAAGTATAAAATATTTGTACAAGTAAAACAAAGTAAATCTAGTATGAAAGCATTTATGTTTATATAGATATAAGGCAAAACATTTATATGCATATTGTAGTGACTTTGAGTAACTATTAATGCTTTTCTGCAGGTATACAGTCCTTAGAGGGAAAAATAAAGGAGTAGTTTTGAATTCCCTCTTTAATCTATTGTGTATTATATTTTGTACATCTGTCAAACCACATATTTCATATGTAATACCTGCCTACAGAAAGCTATTTTTTTTTTTTAAATTCCAGTTGGCAGGCTTCTAAATTTAAACACACAATTCAGTTATTTTTTACCTATCTGTGGATTCTAGTGCTAATTTCAACTATGGAGCCATGTCTTGCACTAGCTGACATGTACAACAGTCTTCCTTAACTAGGCTTTTAGTTATTTATAAATAAGCCCTATTAATGCCACTGATTCTACACCAGTGCTTGAAAGCAAGGATGAAGTTTCTAGTGAATTCTTCTGTAGCATCACTTAAAAGTTAGATTAAGCCCATGCTCTTCTTGATGAAGTCAATACTATGGGTCCTTAAACTTTAAAACTTTTGTATACGTAAGATGTTTGAACCAGACATGGGTCAAATACTCTGACATTGTACAAAGCACATTAGCCAAATTCAATTCTCATTCTTACATTAAACTGTAGTTTTAGACAGATACTGATTTTGTGATATAGTCAATTACTTTTGTTTGAGAAGATAAGTTATTCTGGCATACTAAAAATGATGCTGAATTTTTTAAGACTGTCAGCTTCTGAATATTTAGATATGAACCCAAACAGAAACTTTGCAACATCAGTTCCAGACAGAAAACAGAAATCATTTGGAACAGTTAATATTTTTAATAGAGAAAATATGAGAAAGAAGAAGAAGTCTTTTAATTTCTAGCTCATCAGAAAACAACATCACCTTGTTTACCAAAGATTATATTATTTAATAATATTCCTTGACAACATCAAGCCTGCTGGTGACAGTTGAGCAGGTACTGCTGTGATGCATGGCCAGAGGTGTAGTTTTGACCTGACCTGATAAAATTCTCCAAGATTTGTTGAAGAAAAATGTCAATATTGGACATACTGGTGCTACTACCCACGTAAGAGGGTACAGGGTCGATATGGATTCAGCTGAATGAAAATCTGTATCTTAAAGCTCCTGTATCATGTGTAACAGAAACGGGGAGTAGAGCTGGTCCATCAGTCAGAGGTGTTCTGTGCAATATTGTGAAATATCCCATCTGAGTGGCTTTTGAAGCTGTGCTGAGTGCCTGCAGTATTCCCTTGGAGGCAGTGATAGAAGTTTTCAGTGGGCTGAATTGATGGCAATAAAGCCTGTCCCTGATAAGGATGCTGAAAAGAAATATTTAACCATGGAGCTAGTCAGATTTGTTAATCTATATGAAGT
This sequence comes from Actenoides hombroni, assembly GCA_024336885.1. Taxonomy (NCBI): domain Eukaryota; kingdom Metazoa; phylum Chordata; class Aves; order Coraciiformes; family Alcedinidae; genus Actenoides; species Actenoides hombroni. The sequence continues at coordinate 408,154 of WUAM01001079.1, forward strand.
ATTGTATTTTTAGGATGTGCAACTGCTACCAACACTTTAGATAAAGAAGCAGGAGATGACATGTCCAGCTGGAGCTTGAAATTCAGTCAGGAGTGAAGGGAATCTCCAACGAATGTGGTGAAAGCACAAATAGTGCTATTATGCAGTGGAGAGCGGGTAAATGATCTGTTTTTTTGCTGCTTGCTATAAAAGTGAAGTGGCTTTGTGGGTGAGTTCCAGTGAGGTGGCCAAATGAGATAAAGTGAAAATTCATAATTAAAAGGAGAGGGACTGAAAATGACACAAGATGCAAACAAAGATGAACTCTATTTCTTTGCAAACATGTGTGTAGTGTTATTGGATCAGAGTGGAAAAAAAGTGAGACAATGAAGATTCTTCTTTCATAACTAGTGAGAAGAACAAGTAAGCTGATGTGAATATCATGTCATTAATAAGGTGTAATATGCAATACACTAGAGTCCTGGGAGAAATTGTACAGTATGTAATAGGAAGCCATGGAGCCTTCTAATGACGGCCTAGATAAAGGAGGGCGAGATAGGAATTGCTGGGGCCAGGCTGTGGTTTCCAGCAGTCTCTCAGTCTGTGCCTTTTGTTTTTCCTTTTTGTAGATCCTAGGAGGAGACTGAGGGAGAGAGGCCCACGCAGTGGAGCAATTTGAGAAGGTGAGGTGACTTTGGGCTGGGTTAATGTTTGGGAACAAAATATTTTGTCATGTGGTTTCAGCATTTCCCTTTGCTTTTTCAGGTGCTGTCCAATCTTGGAGTTGGATGACATTAGGTGTGAGCTGGGGTAGTAGGGCCGTTGTTGTCCTGGCAGTATATGAATGCGTGCGTTTGGGTTTGGTTTTGGCAGATGCCACAGGCCAGCCTGGAGGGATGGAGCCACATGGTGAGAAGCAGTTTGAGAAGGTGATTTGTCTTGGCAATATCCGGGTCAGTTTGGTCGCTGTTCTGGAAGTCCAGACGATGAGGATGCTGATAAGGGTTCGGGCGCAGGTGTTGTCCATGGTTTGGTCCACTCAGCCGGTATCCACCTCGTGCCTTCTCCTGTAACGACACAAGCATACCCTCGACACCATAGTATTAGTTGCATTGGCCCTTCCCCTTGGTTTGTTTCTAGATTCTTTACTTTTACATGTATATTCTGCTTTGTCTCTGTCTGCGTTCCTGCCATACCTTGGATGTGTCTTCTTATTGGTGGAACGGACTCTCCCTCAGCTTACCTTAAAAAGTTAAGTACATAGACTGCCTGCTGAACCCTCTCATGTGGTGTAGCCTGGGGTTCTCCCCCTTTTTGTTTTTGTAGCTGTCGCTTTAGAGCAGGTAAATAGCCCAAGTAGGGCTTTTAAAAAAAAAAATAAAAATATATATATATATAAAATATACGTGTTCTGGAGCCCTGCTTCCTGGACTGGGCCCGACATCGCCTGCAGACGGGCAGCAGAGAATCACATCTTATCTCTCATAACCCACGGCTCCTGGCGTCTTATTCTCTCCCTGCGTGCCGTGCTGACGGGGGTTGGGGGGGGGAGAGAAGGGCTTGGTGGGCACCTGGTGCCGTGCCAGGGTCAACCCACCACAGCCACAAAACTGCACTAAGACATTTAAAATAGAATAGAATAGAGCAGAGGTTCAAGTGGGAAAGGTGGGCAGCAGTGTCTGTTACACCCTGGGCTCCTGGTCCTTCTCACCCTGCCTAGGTGTTCCCAGTTATGCTATTCGAGGTGAGGCCTCACCAGTGCCAGATACAGGGAGAGAATCACATTCTTAGTCCTGCTGGCCACACTATTTCAGATACAGGCCAAGATCCCATTGGCCATCCATGCCACTTGGGCACACTGCTGACTCATGTTCAACTGGTTGTCAACAGTACTTGCAAGTCCCTCTCAGCCGGGCCGCTCTCCAGCCACTCATCTCCCCATTTGTGCCGCTGCCTGGGGTTACTGTGGCCAAAGTGTAGGACCTGGCACTTTGCCATATTGAATTTCATCCCATTGGCCTCAGCCCATTGACCCTGCCTGTCCAGGTCCCTCTGCAGCATCTCCTTGCCTTCCAGGAGATTGACAGTCCCCCTCAACTTAGTGTCCTCTGCAAACTTACTAAGGGTAGATTTGATCGGTGGTGGGTGTGAGGGGTGATCGCGGGGTGAGAAGCAGGAGGAACTGAGGGGGTTTAGGGATCGGTGACGGTCAGCGAGGTTGGAAGAGGTCTAACAAGGTCTCCTGGATGAGGTCTTGGTGGGGGAGGGCTTGTGGGTGGTCCTCAAGGTCTCAGGGATGGTCCTCAAGGTATCTTGTGAAGGTCCCTGAGGGGTCTCATGGATGGGCTCTGGGTAGGGGGGTCAGGGATGGTCCTCAAGGTATCTTGTGAAGGTCCCTGAGGGGTCTCATGGATGGTCCCTTGGTGGGGAGGGCTTGTGGATGGTCCCCAGGGTCTCATGGATGTCCTTCAGGGTATCTTGTGAAGGTCCCTGAGGGTTCTCATGGATGGTCCCTTGGTGGGAAGGACTTGTGAATGGATGTCTATGTACATGTGTCTCTCTCATTCTGTCTCTCTTCCACTGTATCTGTGCACATGCATGTCTCTGTCTCACTCTGTCTCTCTTCCTGTGTCTGTACACACACATCTCTATTCCTCTGCATCTTTGTGTGCTCATCTTTCTGTCTCTCTGCCTGTCTCTGTCTCTGTCTCTGTCTCTGTCTCTGTCTCTGTCTCTGCATGCCTGCAACTGTGTCTCTTACTCTGCATTTGTCTGTGTATGTGCATCTGTCTGTCTCGCTCTTTGTCTCTCTGCATTTGTGCATGGCCTGTTTTTCTGTCTCTCTTCTGTGTCTGTATGTGCTCCTATGTGTGTCAGTGTGCACATGTGTAGCGTGCAGGGACAGACTCCGACAGCACAGCCAATATAATTGTAATCAGCCTAATAGTCCTCAGCCTTTCAACATTCTCCTTCAGGTCTGCCACAAGGCTGAGTATGTCATTTTTCTGCTCGCACTGAACACAGGTATTGACTCTGCAGTCACTCACTGCAAGTGCAAGGCTCCAGCACCTTCTGCAGCCGGGGGCCTGGACACCTACCTGTTTGTGTGGAACCTCTATCTGGGCTGCCACGTTTGTTTGGGCAACAGCTTTTGGTCGTGTTGCAGCCATAGCTGGACCCGCCCAAGCGACCAAACGCGTGGACTCCTGAGACATGCCCAGGTGACTCACCACGGCCCCTTTCTCAACCTTGGTGGGTGAAACACTCCCGAGGTGTCTCCATGCCCCGCTGAGGCTGTGCCCACAGCTCGCCTGCCTCTCTCGCAAGAGCTGCCGGCTTGCTGCACCGGGGGCCCTGGGGGCTGTTCCCGGGAGCCATTCACCGGCCCACGAAGCCCTGGGGCTACGTTGGGGGGCGTGGCCTGTGGCCACGTGGGCGTGGCCTGGTGCTAAGTGGGCGTGGCCTCCCCGCCTCGCGGGCGTGCCTGGCAGGCTGGGGCTGACACCTCGTGGGCGGAGCCTGCCGCGCTGTGGGCGGGGCCTGACCGCTTCGTGGGCGTGGTTTCGAGAGCGGGGCGGGGCTTGCTGCCCCCTGCGCCTGCGCACTGCGGGTCCCGCCCTCGCTGCCGGTCCCGCGCGGTCCGTGCCCGCCATGTCTCCGCGGAACGGCCGCCGCACCGGCGCCCACCGGGCTCACTCGCTGGCCCGGCAGCTGAAGACGAAGCGGCGTCGCCGGGACCTGTTGAGCCATTGACAACAACTCTTTGAGTGCGACTATCCAACCAATTCCTTATCCACCAAGTGGACCATCCATCAAATCCATGTCTTTCCACTTTAGAGACCAGGATGTTGTGCAGGACACTTTCAAACATTTTGCACAAGTCCATGTAGATGACGTCAGTTGCTCTTCCCTTATCCACCAACTCTGTAACTCCATCATAAAAGGCCACCAAATTTGTCAGGCACGATTTGCCCTTGGTGAAGCCCGCAATCACCTCCTCATTTTCCATGTGCCTTAGCAGAGCCTTCAGGAGGATCTGCTCCATGATCTTGCCAGACACAGAGGTGAGACTGGCCGGTAGTTTCCCGGGTCTTCCTTTTTTCTCATTTTGAAAATGGGAGTTATGTTTCCCCTTTTCCAGTGATCCAACAGCTGTTTCATCCGGTAGAACGAGAACATATTTCTTGGTAGGCTTTAATTCACACCAGGCCTTTTCTGGCTGTCAAGAGGAGCTTCACGTTTTGCACAGACATGCATTTTCCCATCATACCTCTCTCTAAATCTGGTTCCTGGAACTGAAAAAGCGTAACGTGAAGTTTTGGTTAAGGATTAATACAGCAGAGAATCATAGGATCATTAAGGTTGAAAACGACCTTCGAGATCGTCAAGTCCAACCGTCTACTAAACATTCTGAGGACCACCAAACCATGTCCTGAAGTGCCACATCTGGATGGTTTTTGAACCCCTGCAGGGGTGGTGATTCCACCCCCTCCTTGGGTGGCCTGTTCCAAGGCCTCAGTAAAAAAAAATTTTTCCCAATATCTGCCCCCCCCCTCTAAAAATCAACATTTCCCCTGAAAAAAAAAATCTTAATTTCCCCAAAATCTTCATTTTTCACCCCATTTTCCCCCCATCGCTGGCAAACACCCCCAAAATCGCCCTTTTCCCCCTCAAAACGGCCCCTCCCGTGCCAAAAAACTGACATTTTCGCCCCGCATCCAGGGGGGTCCCCCCCCTCGGCCCCCTTCCCGAGGTGGAATTTTGGGGCGAAAAAGGGCGGATTTGGTCAAAACCGAGGGGAAGCCGCCGAGGACTCACCGGAGGAGACGGTGACGGGGACTCCTTGGCCCCAACCATCAATACCAGTACCACGGTGCTACTGGTCCCACTTCCCCCCGTGCAAAAACCCCTCCCCCCCCCTCCCCCCGTTTTGGGGAGAAAACCTTCAATCCGCAGATTGGTTCACGAAGCAAACTCCTTCCCTACCCCAGCAGGACCGTTGCAGGGGAGAGCCCAGGACAAACGTCACCGGGTCAGAGGGTGGCAGGGACATTGTGTGAGGGCCAGAGGAGATAAGCCCTGTTAGGAAACGGCAGCCAGGGAACTGCTGCTTCACAGCGCGGAGGATGAAAGGTCTCCACTGCTGGCAGGGCACGGGGTGGCTGTGGCTCCGTGTGGCAATGCTGGAGGGGTGGAAGCACTGACCCCTCTGCTCTGCTCCTACAGCAGCCCCAGAAAGGGGATACGGTGGGGAGGTGGTGGGGAGGTGGTGGGGATCCAGCTCATGCCCCTGCTGTGTGGACAGGAATCCACAGAAACGCAGCTGAGAAGGAAAAGTTGTCCTGGGGGGGTGCAGAAAAGTAAAAGGCTGCACCTGCAGGGCGGAGCGGACAGGACAGGTGACCCTAAACTGACCAACGAGGTATTCCATCCCATATACATCGTATTTGGCTTAGAGCTGAGGGATCCGAAGGGTCTCTGGGCTCTTCTCCCGTTTTGGACTGCCTTGCCAGCTTTGCTTGGCTTGGCTTGGTTCCGTCCTCAGAGCACCCAAGGAGGACTCTGTCTGTTCTGCTTTTGATCCCAGTCTGTGTGTTCCTGAATCCGGTACCAGAATCCAGCTCCTGAACACAGTTCCCGTGTGCTTCAGGGCCCAGTCTGGGACTCCACCTGTGCCTGCTCCACAACATCAGTGATGACGGTGATGTAATTACCATCAGGGGGGTTGGGTTCGATACTGGTTTTGAAACATGCCCAAGACCACCCAAGGACACCCTGAAACAGAACAGGGGTACCCCAAATACCCTGAAACAGGCCCAAAGTGGCTCAAAACACCCCAGGAACACCTTGAAACACCCCAAATCCACCTTGAGACACCCTGAAACAGAACAGGGGTACCCCAAATACCCCGAAACAGGCCCAAAGTGGCTCAAAACACCCCAGGAACACCTTGAAACACCCCCAAGGACACCCTGAAACAGAACAGGGGTACCCCAAATACCCTGAAACAGACCCAAAGTGGCTCAAAACACCCCAGGAACACCTTGAAACACCCCAAAACCAAACAGGGGTACACCAAATATCCCAAAACTGACCTGAAGTGGCTCAAAACACCCCAAGAATGTCTTGAAACATGCCCAAGACCACATATTTTCCAAGGGCTAAAAACGGCATTTTTTTCCATCAACCACTCCTGTAGCCTAAAGTAAAGGCCTGAGGTGACAAGTTCTTTGTGCTGTCCATAAAGTCCAAGCAGTTGGTGAGATATAATTTAAGATTTCAGCTTTAAAAGCTTTCCTGAGGAGTCTATTCTCAGACATTTGTGCTTTTTAGGGGTGATATTTTCCTAGGGCAAACACTGGCATTTTTTTCAAACATCCTCTCCTGCAGCCTAAAGTAAAGAGCTCAGGTGCCAAGTTCTTTGTGCTGTCCGTAAAGTGCAACCAGTTGGTGAGATATAATGTAAGATTTCATCTGTAGCAGCTTTCCTGGGGAAGCTATTCTCAGACGTTCATGCTTTTTAGGGGTGATATTTTTCAAGGGATAATCCAGCGGCGCTGGGCTCCCCGGGCTGGCTGGGCTGGGCCGGGCCGAGCCCCGCCACCGCCGCCGCTCTCCCCGCGCCCCGCCGCGGCTCCTCCCTCCGCCGCGCTCGACAGGGAGGGCCCGCGACCCGGAAGCGCTCTCCCCTTAGCCCCGCCCCTCAGAGAGCACCGCCCTATAGCAGCAGCGCGCCCGCGCCGCCCCCGAGCACTTCCGGGGCGCGGCGGCGGAGGGTTCGCCCTGGCAACGGCGTTCCGTTGCTAGGCGGAAGTGGCGCCCGAAGCGGCGGCGGAGGAGCCGGGGCTGGGGGGGGAGGGGAAGCGAGCGGGGCCGTGCCCGGGGCTCGGCGACCCGGCTCCTGCCGCTGACACAAGGCGCCGCGGCGGGGGGAGGGAAGAAGGCGGCTCCCCGGGGCCCCCCGCGCTGTGGGGCAGCGGGGATGGGGACGAGGCGGGGTGGGGGGGGAAAAGGAGGTGGCATTTCTGGGCAGGCACCGGCGCCGCAGGTGACGCCGCGGGGCTCGGCACCTCCGCAGAGATTTGCCCGATTTGCTAAATTTCAGCCTGCCCAGCGTCAGCCGGCGCGGGGGGTTCCGCCCCGGGGGGAACCGCGGCCTTGGGACGCTGTGTGCGGGTTTCTGCCGTCCCCGTGGCTCTCGGGCAGCGCTTTGTTCACCCCTCGGCGCCGCTTGCATTAATCTCGGCGGTTTCCCGAGTTTTGCCTCCCCTCGTTTGTCTCCCAACACCAGCAGAGGGTTGGGAGCGCTCGGCAGTGGGGCTGGAACCCCTCTGCTTGGAGGCCAGGCTGGCTCCCCCTGTCCCCCCCTCCCCTCCATCCCCCTTTCCTTCTCACCCCATGCCCCCCCCCCTCCTGCACCCCTGTGGCCCCGCATCCTTCGGCTCCCCCATCCCTGTGTCCTTGCATCTCCTTGTCCCTGTGTCCTTGTCTACCCCTGACCTGTGTCCCCACGTTCCTGACATCCCCATGTCCCTGTGTCCCTACATCCCTGTGTCCACACCTCCATGTTCCACACCCATACATCTCCACGTCCTTACACCTCCTTGTCCCCATGTCCCTGTGTCCCCACATCCCACACCCCCATGCCCTGTGTCCCACGTCCCCACGACCCTGTCCCCATGTCCCTACATCCTGATGTCCCCGTGTTTCCATGTCCCCACACCCCCATGCCCTGTGTCCCACGTCCCCATCACAGGTAAAGCGCTTTTCCTGGCTTCAAAAAAGCCCCGAAAAGAGCTTTTTGTCAGCCCTTTTTGCCTCAGATCCCTTCCTCAGTGCAGCCTTACCTGCTCTGAGGCTGGTCTCTGCAGAAATTCATAAGAATTTTATTCAGGAAACTCTCTAAATATAACTTTAGGAATTAATATGTGTTTTGTAACATGCTAAAATAAAGATAATATGCATTTATTACCAATGCACTATCATAATGTTCATATGTTTCTTCATATATTGTATTCACAACTGTCAATTACTGTTTGTGGGGTTTTTTTAATTGAGTAGGATTAAACTTGTATAATGCTATTTTAGTGGGTTGAAACTGTTAAATAGCTTACATGACTGTTTATCAGAGTAACTGATATTCACCAGCAGGGGGGGCCGGGCGGGCCCCGGCTCGCGCCCCGCGCCCCGCCCCCCGGGGGGGCGGGGCGCCCCGGGGGCCCCCCGGCGGGGGGGGGGGGGCGGGGGGGGGCCGGGCGGGGGGGGGGGGTGCCGGGGGGGGCGGGGGGGTGCGGGGGGGTGCCGCAGGCCCCCTTCTCTGACGCGGGGTGGGGGATCTGTGTGTTCGTGTGCGTGCGGGGGGTGTCGCCGGCAGCGCGGGGCGAGCGTCAACGCGCAGTCGTACGCGGGGTGCTCGGCGCTGCATGCGGCCGCGGGGCGGGGGCTGCTGGGGGCCCTGCGGCTGCTGCTCCGCAGCGGGGCCGATTGCGGGATCCGCAACGGGCAGCACGAGACCGCGCTGGGCGTGGCCAGCAGCCGCGAGGTGGGCGGGGCCATGTCACTGGGTGCGGGCAGGGTGCCCGGGTGTCCCGCCAGCTCTGGAGCTGGGGGCTGACACTGGGAGAGGCAGGATCGGGATCCCAGCACTTTGGGGACATCCCCCCCATCCCCAAAATCCAGCCATGCGGGGCGACCACCCTATGCAACAGATACGATCTCTGCTCAGGACCCCCCACCCAGCACCCAGAGCCCTTTGTGTGTCCTCTCTACGGTGGCAATCTGTGGGACCACCCTCTTGCTGCCTCAGTTTCCCCCTGGGGCCGAGATACCCACCACCGCCACCACCGCACTTGAACCGAAGCATTTTTTTCATGCTCCGTTGCGTTCTTTTAATGTATTTTTATTTACTTTTTTTTTTATCGTCGTGACTTTTTCCCGGAGCCTCGGCTGTTGGCCCCGCTGGGGTAGGGTGCACCGACTTTGGGCCAATTTCGTCAGGTTTGGGGCCATTATCACCTCCTCTGGTGTCAGTTCTCCCACTTTGGGGTCAAGTTCTCCCCCTTTGGGGTCAAGTTCTCCCCGTTTTGGGTCAAGTTCTCCCAGTTTGGGGTCAAGATCTTCCCCATTTGGTTGACTTCTCCCCCTTTTGGGTCAAGTTCTCCCCCTTTGGGGTCAATTTCTCCCCCTTTTGGGTCAAGTTCTCCCAGTCTGGGGTCAATTTCTCCCCCATTTGGCTGATTTCTCCTCCTTTTGGGTCAAGTTCTCCCCCTTTTGGGTCAATTTCTCCCCCATTTGGTTGATTTCTCCCCCTTTTGGGTCAAGTTCTCCCAGTCTGGGGTCAATTTCTCCCCCATTTCTGGCTCACCGCTTTGGTATCCGGTTGCTTCATCCAATCTAATTTTATCCCCCTGCTCTCGTCTCCAAACCCCGGTGTCGCTGCGACCCGGGGAGAAGGGGGGGAGCGTTGCCCACTGGGGCTCCCAGAAACCATCGAGGTGGATTTGGTGGAAAGAAACCAGCACCTCGGTCGGTGGAAAGAAACCAGCACCTCGGTCGGCGTTGGCACCGCTCCTGCCCAAGCGCGAGCTCCAAAACATGGAAAAAAACCAAAACCAAATCCCCAACAAAGTGCCCGTGGGGCTCCAGGGCCCCAGCTCTGCCACCTCCCAGCACTCCCGCTGACGGGCAGGGGATGTCCCCTCCCAGCCAGGCAGCCCCAACTTGTTCCAGCGCCAGAGCACTGGCCCAGGCTGCCAAACCCCGTGGCTCGCTGCTGCAGCGTCACGTCCTCCAGGAAGTCGCCGAGCTCGCGGCCCAAGCGCTCCTCGGGCCCCCCCCAGCGCTTCCAGCCTTTCTTCCGGTTCCGCGGGCAGCGGGAGCGGCGGCGGCGGCCTCGGGAAGCGGCGGGATCCCGGGACCCGGGGCCCAGGCCCAGGAAGGCGGCGGGAGACGCGGGCGCCGCCATCTTGGAAAGGCCGCGTGAGAGGAGGGGGGGGAGAGGAGAAGGAAGGAAGGGGGCGGATCCCCGGAAGCGCCTCTGCGTCACTTCCGCTCCCGCCCACGGGGGAAGGCGGGAAACCGCTGGGCGGCGCCATCTTGGGGAGGTCGGGGATGGGGGGTGTGTGAGGGGGGTGAAGGCGGCGGCGCCGCCTTGGGGAAAAATTTAATCCCTTCTCTCCCTCCCAAGGGTTTTATCTGATGACTTCGTAATCCCCCTGTAATCCCCGCCAAGCCTCCCTGCCACGGCCGCCTGCCCCACGCCGGGGTCCGGGAGCAGGTTGGGGGGCTGCTGGGACCCCCCGCCCCCAAATACCCATGTGGAAATAGCTGGGAAGTGGGGGGCAGCGGGGCCCCACGGCAGGGCGGGAGCAGGAGGAGGAAGCGTTGCTGGTGGCGGGGAGCGCGGCAGGGCGTGGGGTGCAGGATGGGGTGCTGGTCCCCCGAGACCTGATTCCCCCCCTCCCCCCGGCCCCCTCACCCAGGGGATGGACCCCCGCCACCCCACACATCTTGGTGGGGGGGGGGGAGATGGCGTCTCCCCATTGCCCACCCCGCCGGTGCCAGCCCCCGGGGGGGGGCACCCTTCAAACCCCCACCCCCCCCAGCACAAGGGGCCCTCTCACAGACACCCACCCCCCACTGCTGCAAGAACTCCAAAATCAGCAGTTTTGCAGCAGCTGCAGGAATCCCCTGTTTTCGACTTCTTCCCCAGAACGCCCATCCCGATTTTTCTCCTTTAGTAGCGATATTCCTCCCAAAAATCCCCTTGGTTTTTGGGTTGTTGTTTTCCCCACGCCCAGGGCTGCCACGTCCACCCCGGGGGGACCCCCTCACCTTCCTGGGTGCCCCCGCACTCGGTAGCGGCTCAAAGCGAAGGGGAGAGGGGTAGCGGGGGGAAGAAAGGGGGGGTGTGGGGGTGGCTGCGGCCAGCACCGGGAGCCCCCCCCCCCCCTCCCGCCGGGTCCGTACTCCCAGGAGAGGTCGAAGCGTCGCAGCATCTCCAGGAGGGGCTGCGGAGGGGGCGGTGGCGGCGGGGGGAGCGGAGGCGAGGGGGGGTCGTCGGTCGGCGGAGGGGCGCGGGGCCGGCCCTTGCCCTTGCCCTTGCCCGGGGCTCGGTTGCCCGTTCGCCGTCGCCGCGGGAAGGAGTCGGTGATGCGACGGGGCCGGTCCATGGGGCTCCGCGAACTGGGAACCGGCAACCGGGACCTGGGCACTGCCGCTGTCCCCGTGTCCCCGCCCCCGGGCGGAAGCGGCGGGCCCGGGCTGGCCGGGGTGCGGTGGCCGCTGGCACCCCCAGCCCGGCTGTCCCCGTCACCCCCGCCCTGGGCCTGGTTACCCCGGCTGCTGCCACACCACCCCCGGGGGGCCAACGGCAACCCCCCAGGCCCCCCCCGCGCAATGATGTCCAGCCCCCTCTGCACGACACCCCGGCCACCGACCCCCGGCTCCCGCCGCTCTTGGCCGCCCTCCCCCCGCGGATTGGGGACCCCACGCGGCTCCCGTCGCCGGTGACGGAGACGCCGTCACGGGGGGACCCGTTACTGCCACCGCCACTGGTGACACCGTCACGGGGGGACCCGTTGCTGCCACAGCCACCGGCACCGATGACTCCATCACGCAGGGACCCGTTACTGCTACTGGCACCGCTGATGCCACCACGGGGGGTACCGTTACTGTCACCATCACCACCGTTGTCACCAGCACCGGCACTGCTGGTGCCACCACGGGGGGTCCCGTTACCGTCACCGCCACCATCACCGGCTTGCTGAAACCCTTAACTTCTCTGGGAGAAAGGGAAGGAGGCGGAGGGGGGGAAACTTCCTGGCTCCGGATGGCAAATCAGCTGCGCATTCTGCAAATGCCACCGGGTAAAAATAACCTGCTGCTTCGCCCGGGGGGCCGGGCACCGGCTGCCCGAGCCGCGCTCCCAGCCGCCGCGGCCCCCGCTCGCCCCGTCTCTTTGCCGGGGGTCCGCGGCCGTCCCGCTGCGGGCGGCGGGCGAAGCGCCGCCGGCCCCGGTCCGGCCACTTTGCAGAAAGTTCCCCGGCACGGTTCGCCCCGCCGGTACCCGGCCCTGCCCGCCGAGCGCTCCCGCCGCCGCTCGCCCAACTTTGCCGCCGACAACACCCCCCCACCCCCCCCAACCCGCCCCTCGGCCGTGCCGTTCACTAGTACAGGTGTAGCCAGAGGAGTCACCAACAGGCCTGAAAGTCATCAGTGACTTGGCACCCACAACTGCTATTCATCAGCTACTTGGCCCCATTCTAGGCAAGAATTTTTTATGCCCTAAAGAGCAGCTGGCACCTCCACAGAGCCAACAGGTCTCTGCTCTGAAGAGTCTCTGTTCAGATGCAGAGGAGGTGTAGCTGGGGCATAGAGGATGAGACACACAAGGATATCACAAACCTCTGAATACTCAGTTTAAGTGTAAACCCCTTCAGGTGAAGGAAAAGTGGCAATGTGCATGCTATAGACAAAGCCAAATAAACACATCCCAGTGAACATAATGAGAAAGAATCTATTTAAAGAATCTCTGTGAGCCTATCTGCCAAGTCCATCTTGGTATACCATTTTGGGAGATCATTTCATGTGGAGGGAGGCAGATGTGTGTGAAAAATATTTCTGGTCCTGAAGTACTTGTGTCTCTTAAAAGCTCAGAGCAGGCTTTAGCTGTTTGAAAAACTTCTGTCAGTGCTGGAGAGAGAGATAGTGGTTCCATGGGATGGAAGCCTTTCTGTTAACTCTTCTGCAGCCTTTAGCAGGCACTAGTTTTGTATTTTCACCATAGCAGACTTGAAAAACATCTACTGGCCTTTTCCAGTTAGTCATCTTTGTTAGCAGCAGGACAAGGGGTTAGAAGAAAAAGGAGCAACTGTCCATTTTGCAGTTGAACAGCTGTAACCCTTTCCTTGGTGTTCCTGCCTATGGGAGTGCCCCATTTCTGAAGCAATTTTGCATACAAAAAAACCAGTGAGTTTTCTACAGATTAAATTGTAAATTTTCTGCTTATATAACTAATTTACAAGATTTTAAAAGTGAAGACTTCATGGCATATAGACCACTATTTTGAATGAGCATGTTGCTGTTCCTTTTTCAGTACACAGGCCCCGCAGCACTAATACTTGAAAACTTCTATTAATTCAAAGGCCACAAGCAAAATGAAAAGGCTATGATTTCCCATCTGCTCCCATAGTACATTGCAAACTGAAAGCAGCAATTTTGAAGAATTAATTTTATTGTTGTTCTCTTTTGCTTGATCTAAGAAATAGGGAGAGAAGCCTGATGTAAGTAAGTTCTTAGTCTTTATTTATTAGTATGCAAGTTTCATCACATCTAACTTTAGCACCTCTCTAACTATGACTATTTTGTAGGCCTTTGTGCCATCACAGCTCCACGAGTTGGTAGGAGATGCCGGCGGGTCCAGGCCTTTGTGACATCAAAGTTACAGTACTCCGTAGCTGATCACGGCTGGTGCATTCATTTGTGGCATCACAATTACAGTATTCGTTAGTTGATGAATGCTAGTGCAAACTTTTGTGCTATCAGAGCGCCAGGAGTAGGTAGGTGATGATGATTGGTGCGGGACTTTGTGACATCACAGCTCCATGAGGAGGTACGTGATCACGTCTGGTGCAGCCTTTTCTGACAAAACAGCTCCACGAATAGGTAGGTCATGATGGTTGGTGCAGGCCTTTGTGACATCACATCTTCACGGGTACGTAGGAGATCACGACTGGTGCAGGCCTTTGTGCCATCACAACTCCCGGATTCCCAAGCAGTGTGTTTTCTAACTAAACCCCATGAAGTTCCAAGCTTCAAGTGCCTTTCAATTCTTGGCATATTTATCTGACTAGTTGTCAGCATCAAGGATTTAACATGTTGATGAAATAAAACATGCTTGTCTTTCAATAAGCTTCAAATCAATGTTTTCTCTCCTTATGATAACATCTGTTCCAGTACCTGTAGGAGATGTCTTTACTAGCAGGTGAATCTACCCTGCTTGATTTACATCTCTAATGTGAGATGCTGCTAACATCACTGAAAACTGAGGAAGGAGTCTGTTTGTTTCCTTCTGTTATTCTAGAATAATGTTAAAGGTAACAAGTGTGGGGTTTGGTGTATCAATTGAGGCTTTTCATATTCCTAGGTGTCATACCTTCTCTCTCCTGCCCGCCCGCCCGTCCCCCGCGCCACGGGCGGAGCCCTCATCTGCCGCCCCCTCCCCCGCCCCACCGCCCCCGGCGGCTCTTCCTCCCCCTCCTCGCCGGCGGGGAGGGGCGGCCACGGCCTCACCTGCGCGGCCCCCGCCGCCATCCGTAGCGGCCCCCGCGGAGCCGGCTGCTCCCACCACCCCTCTCCCTCCCCGTGGAGCGGCCTCTGCCGCCGCCGCCGGCGAGGCCAGAGGCGGGGGGAGCTTAAGGAGGACTCGGTGCTGCCTGCCGGCCGCCTGGCTCCCACCCGCACACCCCCCACCCCCCCTCACCTCCCGGTGGCGGGGGGCAGGGTCCCGGGTCGGCCGCCCGGCGGGTGGGCCGGAGGCGGCGCGGCGGGCACCCGTTACCTGTGCGCCTCATTTTAATTTATAAACTATACGGAGTTCATTTATCTAGAAATAATTGCTAATGTATGGGTTAGTATGAAGGAGGCATCAAAATGTGGTTAAGAATGAGCTAATGGACCAAGCATGGTATGGGGAAGAAAGAGATCTGGTTTTTCTAAGTGCTGTACTAAGTCTGAGCAAGTCCAAGGACTCCAGCTTCAGATGTCTTCTTCTAAAGAGATGGACACTAAGTATTAGAGATTGTGACAAAGTGCTCCCTTTGCCTTCTCCTGGAGATGGGGGTAAAGTGACCTGGTCAGCCAAAGAGAGGGATGTCAGCTCTGCTTGGAGCTCTCCAAATCTCATTTACCTTCAACGTTACAAAGATAGTAGTGTCCTGTCCTTTATATGGCCATTTGAGAACTATGAGATATGGTATAAAATTTAAATGTCAGTGTTCATTCTCTCAGATTCTGTCAATAACTGTAACTTCTCCCTATGATTGTGCTTTTGAATTCCAAATATCTTTTGGCACTGTAATTCAAGCACAAAGAAGACACCTTAATCTATCACCAATCTGAAAAAGAACAGCAAAAGTTCTTAGTAGACCAGAATATGTATGTAATTTAAGTTCTGTTTTTAAGTAATAATTCACTTGAGAGAGCAGAGCAGATTTCTAACCTTAAAAAGATTTTTCCCTTTAGAAGGGAAGGAGGACTCTTTAGGGGTACAATCCTTAGCACATTGCTGATGCAATGTGTATTTGTATTGGGTTTCTGGATACCTGTGCTGGAATGCTTCCTCATACACTCCCTTGTCTAGCATTGCAATAAAGTTGGGTTTGGTGGGACCAAGGTTGGGTTTGGTGGATCAAGGGGGGGTTGGTGGGATCAAGGTTGGGTTTGGTGGGGTCAAAGGTGGGTTTGGTGGGGCCAAAGTTGGGTTTGGTGGGGTCAAAGTTGGGTTTGGTGGGGCCAAAGTTGGGTTTGGTGGAGCCAAAGTTGGGTTTGATGGGACCAAAGTTGGGTTTGGTGGGGCCAAGGTTGGGTTTGGTGGGGTCAAAGTTGGGTTTGGTGGATCAAGTTTGAGTTTGGAAGATCCAAAGTTGGGTTTGGTGGGACCAAAATTGGGTTTGGTGGGACCAAGGGTGGGTTTGGTGGGGTCAAGGTAGGGTTGGGGGGTTGGAGGGGGGGGTTGGGGGGGGACAGGTTGGGGTGGGGGGAGTCAGAGTAGCAAAAAAGCAGGAAACTCCCCTGCTTTAGCAGGTGTAATTTGTCCTCTACTCTCCCTTGGAAGCACACGAGTAGATACCATATGTAAAACAGATAGAATAAATGTATTACACACTGTTTTAAATACTAGTTTTATAGTGTGTTGATTTTCCACTAAAGATGGATGAAATAAAGCCTGCTCAGCACATTCAGTGTAAAAGAAAGTGATGTCCAGTGAGCTGTGCATCAGAGTGGAGAATATAATTTAAAAAGCAGATTTTTATTATATCTTTTAGTGCCAAATTCACTTGCTTCTGCTCCCTTCTACTATAAAGACCCCACTGCAATTCACACTCCATAAAAATCCACACCCCTCACCCATCATTTCTGGTCTATACTTTCCCTCCTCCTTTTTTTTTTATCAAGATCTTGAATGCAACCATAATCTTTAAATGCTACCTTATCAGTTATATCATTTGTCAAAAGCGTTTGCGTGACGTTAGGTTGTAAATGACCCTACTGCCAGCCAGCTCAGAACTGCCCTTAAAAATTGTACCTAGTAGTCACACAACAGAGACAAAGCAACTGCACATAGAAACACCATGCAAGAAAAAGCTATATATTAAATTAAAGCCAGACTCTGAAACCTATCCTGATGCAACTACTTCTGAGGACAGATGCCAACTTTATGATGCTGTATTTATTACTTACAGAAGCAGAAAAAAAATCACTGACTTCCTGTGCATGTACACCGTGAAGACTGCTCTAATGACAGTCAGGGCACTCACCTTTTATTTAGGGTAAAATGTATATTATGGACAATGAGGAGTTTTTGATGAAAAGTTATCTTTCATTGTTGCTATACAAATCTTCCAAAAACACCACAATTTTAAACTTACAACCTATTTATACTCTGGTTGTACGCTGTGTTTAAATATCAACTCAGACTATTCTTCATGTATATCATTTATCTTTCCTAGAAAGCACCGTAACTGTTTGCAAAGCTCATCGTGACTCCCTTAAATGTCTATTTTTGGTATCATAATATACTTCCAACTAGTCTGCGCATTAAATTATCAGCAAGACCTTTCTCTTTTTATTTAAAAAGTCACAGCTTACATGACAACTTAATTTTATTAGTTCAATATTCAGCTTTTGGTTTCACTTCTCTGTTTCTCTTCATATAACAAAGGTTTGAGAGAAAGGGCAGATCTTTCAGGCAAGCACTTGAATAATGTCTCTGGGCAGGAGAGGTGGCAGCAGGTATTGTTTTTCATGAGGATTTGTTAATAGCCCTGTCAGCTGTTGCACTTGCACGTTGCTCCAAACGGAGGAGAGGTTGCTCAGGTAGGATGCTGCAGGAGTGCTCACAGTGAAAGCCAAACTCCTAGAAAAGGTCCCCAGACTGTGGCATCAGCACAGGAGCAAAGCATGGAGGGCTCTTGCATACCAAAGAGGTGGTGCCTGCTCAGATGTAATGACCTGGTGAAAATGCAGCATATCCCGTGATCTCTAATGAAAACATACTGATTAGGAAAACTGCCACTGCCTTGTGAAGCGTGAAGTGCAGTGGCTCCTTCCCTTGGTGCTGAGGCATCCTGCTGGAGCAGGAGTCCCTCTGCCACGGGAGCACCTCAGATTTCCATCAAGTATCACCTACTGTATGTGGAAGGTAAGGTAAAGGTTTTTTGTATGTTTGCACTGACTTGTGTTTCTTCTGCTGACAAGGTTTAGAAAACATTTTTGTTCTAAAGTAAAATAAGTAATGTAATCAGAGTTTTCAAATCTTAATCAAAAGTATGTGGTAAAACTTTGGAGGTTTAAATTCCAGCAGTGGATTCCAGACTCTATCCCCTCTGGAGAGGGGAAAAGTTGCAGGTATACATGGCTTAGCTACTGCATTAAGCAAACTGAGGCAAAAATTGACTCATGTTTTTGTCAATGTATTTAACTTTAGAGACTTTTTGCTTCCAAACACTGTTTTTCTGCTAGTTCCCAAGGGGCCGCCCTCAGCCACAATTGCAGCAAGAGTATAATTCTGTAAAAACCAACATTTATTATTAACTCATTTTAATGGTGAAGTTTTTAGTTTTTTTGATTGTGACATTTATATCCGTATATATTTTTAAATCAAATTTATTTACACTACATTAGGGGTTCTAAGTGTCCAAGAAAATTAAGGATTGAAGCCATGCATTATAATTTCATTATGAAATATTATGTTCTGTGCATTCAATATAATAAAACTTGAAGACCCCTTAAGGTAGACTGCCTAAATGACATAAAATTGTATCATGCAAACACCATGGGTCGATACACCATTCCATAGCCAGGATTAGTCTCTTTCACTCTTGCATTCTCCTTTTTAAAGCTTAGAGTATTTTCACTCTCTAATTAGATGTCTTTTTTTTTTTTGTCTTTTCTTTTGATATGTTAAAAACATAGTTATGGTGATTTCATTTAACATATGATCGCTACTATCCATTTAAAATTTTATTCCTGTATCAGATCTTTTTTTGTTCAAAAAGTTTGTTTTTTTCTTCTTGTTATAAACATTCAAATTAATTCCTTAATTAAAATAAATTGTTCAAACTATTTTTCAAACAGCTGTCAGAGATACCATCATTGGTCTTTTGATGGAGAGTGCATGCCAGTTTTTTAGGAAGTATGCACAGGTATCGTGGAATGGAAATGAATGAGAACGCAGAGACAAAATTTTAGGGAATACTTTGCCCTCAGAAGTGGTCATTAGAGCTCTGTTTTATACTTTACAATTCTGTGGCCAAAAGTCATCATGCTGCATTAATTCTGGCCAGATTAAAAGTGTTCAGTCTCAGCTTCTACATGAGATGCCAAGGGAGGCAGTTACCTGTTCAACCCCAGCATTGCTGGGTCAGGAAGGGTCAGTGGGAAGCTTGTGCTCAGCAAGGACAGGCAACAGGAGAGGCAGGTAGTAAGACCTTTGAAAGCTGGAAAGTTATTTGGAGATGAGATCCACTTCGGTGACTAACAGAAAAGAGGCAGGGGGAAAGGTGTATCTTTTGTTCAATGATGACCTGTGAGACTTGGAAACCAGAAACAACTCCTTCTACCAGAAAATGTAATGGGGACAAGTGGAAAAGGAGCACAGTAAAAGAAAGAGCAACCAGTCTGTCTTGGGTAAGAGTGAAGAAGGCAGGGGAACTGCATGGCATAGTATGAGGAGTATGGACATGAAGAGCTAATTCTTTATGTAAACTCTGCTCTGATTCTTTAGTAATTAAATACCATTTTTATGGTTTGGTTTTGTTTTGGGAAGGAGGTGGGAGTATAAGGCTTGTTTTGTTTTACTTTGTTTTCCTGAGGTTGATGACCTGTTAACCAATTTACAGTAATTGAGGTCTTGCAGATACTTATTGCTTGCTATGATGGTAGCCCTGGGATGTTCTAGCAGTTCTTTGGCTAAAGTTTCAGAGTTTACATAAAAGACTAGAGAAATTTTAACATTTTTGTAATGCGAATTTTAATGAAAATTATGCTAATAATAAATATTCACATAATTGATTATGTTAATAATGTTAATTTCAACATTTTTATAATGAAAATTAAAAATGCTTCAGGAGAGAAGTAACATTGGACTTGGATTCAGCCTTGTCCTAACTGACAAATTTATTATGATTATCTGTAAGATGGTACACAAACACAAATGAAGGAGGTGATGGTAAAAGATTTATAACCCAAATAATGCTAGAACACCTATTTCTGCCTATAGAAGAATATGCAATGCATTAAGATTTTGGGTATATCTTAAAAATAATAATAATGTATAAATAAAAATCAGACTCTTCTATTCTTACAGAGTTAACTCACAGGACTGGTAGGTCGTAGGTTGACTGTGAGGCCAGTCAGGCTAATACAGAGATGTGAATAGTTCTTTCAATATATAAGGAAGAGTACAGTGATTAGTTCTGATTTTTCTGAAAGAGGAATTCTTTTAGATTTATTTATATTTTAATTTAGCAACATAATCTCCATTTAGTTTTTCTCAATATTGTTTTCCCAACCTCCCCCAGCCCACAGCCGCAAGGGGCCCCCCCCAACCGGCAGGGGGGGAGGGTGGGGTGTGGGGGTGTGTGTGCGCGCCCCCCCCTCCTTTTGGGGGAAGCAACGCGCATGCCGCGTCTCCCACCCCACACTTTTCTCCCCGAGACACCCACGACGGGCTTGAAAAACACGCGGAAAGGCAAACGCAGCCCGGCGCCGCGCGCCCCCGCCGCAACCCACGGCCCGCGGCGAAGCGGCCGCTGCCCCACAGCCGCATCGTCCTCCCACCACCTCCGCTCTCAGCAAGGGCCCTACAGCGACCGGCACGGCGGGACGCAGGGCCCGCGGCGGGACCCGCGGCGGGACCCGCGGCGGGAGGCCCCGGCGAGAGCCCACAGAGGGAGGCTCCGTCGTAGTTTCTATTTTAAAAATTTTGATCCTCTGCCCTACAGGTTTTCTTTGCAATTCCAGGCATAATTTCCCTTGCTCCTGTCCAAAATCACTTCTTTGTTTCCCTCCAAAACATCACCTTTTCTCCCTCCATCTTTCCTCAGCTTTTCCCTCCCATGTCTTCACTCACCATCACTCTCCCTTCTAAATAGGCTGTGATTTTCTCTCCAAAATCTTCATTTTTGTCTCCTGTAGGTTACCTTTGCTATTTAGTTCTGTATCTTTTCTTATAGATACTTGCCATAGTTCTTCCCTCCAAACTGCCTCCTGTGTCCCCTCTTGTTTGCCTCAGGTTTTCTCAGAACAATTTTCACCTTCTCCCCTATGGATTACTTCAGGTCTCCCCTCCATGCCAGGTCTTACTGTCTTGTCTGTAACTGTGTTAACAGCATTCCTTAATGATGTATATATAGAGTGGTCTTCAAGCATAGTGAGTGAGTTTAAAGAGAAAGTCAATCATGATAGTACTTCTAAAGAGAAAAAAAAAAGCTAAATAATGGAGGACAAGTGTATCTGTAAATTACCTTCTGCTCATGTTTTTCAGTTTGGGGTCTACAAAACAAAATAAAACACAACACAACCCTTTATGTGTATTTCTTTAAGATACGTGCAATATTTAAAGAGGTCAAGACATATTTTTCCTGCTGTGGGAGAGCACTTGTCTCTGAATTGAATTACAGGTATGAAGAACAACATGTAGCTATTTCACTTGTCAATTTTACACCCCAAAATGGAAGCACATTTCAGAAAATTAGACTCCCTCCCAGACAACTGGGGTTTATAAGGCAGATTATCAAGCACATCGATCCTGTGCTAAAAAGAACCACTGTAACATAGGGTCAGCCATCAAACATTAAGGATTTAGCTTTGCTCTTGAATATTAATTGAAATTTAGTCACTTCTGCAAATCTTACAACCAAATTTGGATATAGTGATGTACATATCCCACTTTTTATGTTTTCATATTTAAGTATAACACTGAAATCATAGCAAAATTCTAAATAAAAATAGTTTAGGCACTTTTAAAGCAAATTTATTTAATAAATCTCATTTACACATTAGCCATAAGTTTTTAGTTAGAAAGCATTTAAGTATGAAAGTAAAAAAAAACCCCACAATTTAAAATACAGCCTTTTAATAAAATCCAACAAGCTTTAACCAGACCCTTTTGTTTGTAGAATGGAAGTGGTTTGAGAAAGGCCCAGCTGCTTGATGAATGTTTTCCCATTCTTTAAATACATAATTTCTGGAGCAGGGGTGGGTGGAAATTATGTAAGAATCCCAAGTCACGAAACCCTGTACACTGCTTGTGTTTCTAGAGGGAGACTGGCTTACTAGAGCCAGCTCTGGAGAAGTTCAACCACCACAGGTGATGAGGAAAAGGCACCGTCCTCCAGTTGAGTAGTTCTCTGGCCTGAATAACTGGAGAACTCTCAGTGGGGTAGTGTTCCGTGAAAGATGCTCCTTGTGGTTTCTCTGGTCCTTTCAGCAAAGCAGATCTTTTTCATTCTACACATGATTTGTTTCATTTAATGTTATCAGGCATGGTAGGAAAGGCCAAGTGTGAGATGGAGCTCTATAAAGTGCCTGGCCTCAGTGATAGGTCCCGTGACACTGTATTGTCGATTCGAAATCACTTTTAACATTGTCCCTTTTTTTAGTATTCAGTTTTTCAGTATTAGAATTTCTATCAAGTATCAACATTGTTAATAAAGATGTAGACTAAAAATCTCATTTTAGTGTGACAATCTCACTCAGTTAGAAACATTCCCACAGTTCCCAAACATTGTAATATGCATGCAGGGAAACTCAGGTTTTTGCAGAAAGACTGTCCAGTACAACTCCTCCCATGAGATGGTAGAGTCATGTGGAGAGAAGCTTACCTGGATTAAACTTCACCTTGCAATAATAAGAAATCCAGCTTTTGTAGCCACACTTCTGAAGGTTTTTGAATTGTATCGTTTCTGTGGGGCTCCCCTCCCCTGTCACCATCCTCGGGTGAGGATGGGAGCACGGGGGGGGGGAGCTCATTTCTTTCTCCCCTGCTTCCTCCTCCTCCTCCTCCCCCAAGCACTGCAGGGGGCTGATCCTGCATGTTCCCCCCCCCCCAGTGTACAGCAGATGCAGCTTTGTCTGGGGGGGAGGGATGCAGACCATGAGTCCGTGTTCCCCCCACCCCCTTAATCCCCCAGGGTCTGTCCCCCCCCCGCAGTCGCAGCCCCAGGGGTTAAGTTATTCCCTGTCTCTCCTCGGCGGTTTGGTGTTGAGCTGGTACTGGGGGCTTTGGGGGGGGTGGGGTCCTGCACCCCCCTACCCCTGCCCCTTCCTTCCCCCCCCTTGCCCCGCTGGGGCCCAATAAAGCCTCATTTATCAGTTTTTTTCTCCTGTGAAATTCTCAAAAGTGTCATTGTCAAAAGTAGGGTTTCACACTGGGAATATGGATTGCCAATTATTAAACTCTCTTTAAAATAAGATTGCTATTCCGCTGAACTGAAATTTACCATGTGCCTTTCTTAAATGGACTTTCTCTGTGATAATGTTTGTGTTTGTAGAAATAGCACATGACAACTATCTTCTGCCACCTTGGGTACCTTAAAAATGATGCCAGCTGTCTCATTACAGTGCCCTACAAGGAGCTGGAAAGTTGCTGTCCAGAAATAGCGCTGTAATTAGCCATTATCCTGCACTATCACCAGTGACTGTCTGAAGCTCTTTCCCTGGAAAATACTCTTCTGTTGACATCAAAACACTACACAATATAAGGGTAACTGAACTATCAGCCCTGTGTGGATCGCGTTGGTGGTCTCAGCACTATTGCTAGGGTTACCTAAATAATGAAACCTTTTAAACAAGGTTTCCTAATCACAGACCACACACAACCCTGCAGTTGCAGAATCAGCAGACAGAACAAGGGCTAACAAAGGCTTGAAAACCAACCTGTCCTTCCAGATGCAGCAGTGCTCCCAGAAGGGTTCCTGCTCTGCCAGTGAAAGCTCACACTTAACCTCTTGTCCTCTTGCTAGGGAGTAAAGACATTTTGTGTCTTGCTTGTCTGCAGGCAGCAGCTGCCACAGCTATGGGAAGCAGTTAACTGGGTTAAACTTCTGTTTGTATATGTAATCTTGGATACCTGTTTAAAACTGGCTGCTGCATCTTATGCTCTCTCTTACAGGACATTGTATGTAATTTTAATGCTATTTATTGACTAATTTTTGCAGACTAATGATGATGGTTTCTTTACATACATATCTGAGTAAGAAAAACAGTTCTACATCCTCTTTGCACCTAACTTTGATTAAATTATCCTTCTACTCTACTCTCTTATTTAAAGAGCTATTTATTACCTTAAATTTTTATTTCCTGCTGGATTAAACTGGTATTGTATTAAGATTTTTTACTAACTCTCTTAAAGCCTGTCTTAGATTTTAAGTGTTAAGTACTAGGACAAAGGATAAAAAGTATCCCTTCTCTTCAGCATCACTTCATAGCTCACAATTGAATAACCTATACTTACGTCCTTATTTTTAGGGATTGATAAATGCTGTGGTATTATCAAGCTGCTTTGTTGTAAAAAAGAAATATAAAATTACCTTAATTTATCCTATAAACCATGTCCTGCTTCTTATCCCTACACCATCACTACAGTACAATGCTACTGCTATAGTACTGTAAGTTCTTTTAAAATCTCTTCATTTTATCTTTGCACATACTTTGTAATAATTCAATTAGGTTATCAGTTATACTTCCATCAAATTTAGAAAATTATTTTGGTACATTTTTTACTGAAGACAGTTTTGCTGATATAATCTACATCATCTGATGTACCATTAAATCTTTTCATCTCCACCATCAGGGAAACACATTTAACTCCTCCTAATCATCCCCTTTATGAACTACACAACTACTGACAGGATTTTATCATCTCCAGCTTTTGCAGTGGAAGAGAACAGCAAATTAGTTTAAATCCTCAATAGTAATCTGTGATATTAAAAACAATACATTGTTTTTTAAAAGAAGACCCTAATCTATATTACTTTTAAAGATTAGTAGCACATAACATGTTGTTCAAAATCTATTTTTCTCTCATGTTATTACTGTTTATACAACAAAAGTGTCTATGAGGAAAGATGTCTTGCATCTAAGGCTGCAACAGCAGTTTGGAGATACACATTCAGCCTCTAGAATTGTCAACACTCTGCTTCAATGTGCTCATGTTCTGGACCTCAAAAGTTAAATCTTAATATCTATAGGTCATTAAAGACCTGTTCACATATAATATTATAAACTCCAGTGAAACGAGGACATAATGGAAATAATCCCAGGTCAGTCAGAAGGAAATAGTCAAAGGTGTGTGAAAACCTGCTTCTCTGGTGCCATGAAACAATCTGTTATCTTAGTTTCTTGATTTGGGTGTGTGTTGTTGTGAATTTTTACTATTTCACTTGGTTTCTTGGAAACAGCGCTTGGTTATGCAGCATTCATCTGCTTTCAGAGTTGATACAATCACTTCACTGAACAACATGGAATTTAGCTTCTGGGGGAAGAAGGGTTTAGTTGTCACTAATCTTGGAATTTAGAATTCTAACTACATAGTCTTGGAAATTCTAAGCCTGGCACTTAGGTTAAAAGGTAGAGAATTCTTAAAAATTGCATGTATCAGTGTCTCTGAATTGCTGATGCATAATTTCTTGTCTGTTTATTTTGTCTCTTCTGTAGCTTTTGGTAAATATCAATGTGTTTGAAGTTAAAAAGTTCAGTAGGACTTGGCTTTGCTCATCACTTTCAGGTGGTGCCTTCTTCAAGACTCCATTGGAGGAGATTGTCAGTAGTTGCCTTTAGACAAGCAGAAGTTCAGCACCTCTTCTGAATAGAATATGCAGTCAGATCAAGAAACACAATTATTTTCAAGCTTATAGCACTTCCTCGACAAAAGGCAGATGGGAAAAAAGTCCTAAGGAATAGAGGGGGCTGAGGAATGATGTTTCCCAGGATTCTGGTTTTGTAGGCCCTGAGGAATGGAGACACAGCAATACAATGCAGATAGGGCAGTAACAAACCCTTTCTAAGAGGTGCAGAGCATTTTCCATCTCTTCTGTTCCTTGAACACAGATTTGCTGGCCACTCACAGCATGAAGCTCCTGGCTGCTGTCTTTACTGGGCCAGGCTTCCAGTATGGTGCAAGCCTTAAGAGGCAATGCATTGACACCAGCCAGACAACAGCCCATCTTCTCCGCTTGTGTTCAACAGCAGTCAGCAGCATTGTTAAGGGAACCAGGTTTCCTAGCCTTGTGGCTGGGACAAGGCACCCAGAGGGGACTAGGGTGCTAAACCAAGCAGAGTGTTGGCTCGGGAATCAGAGAGGCAGCAGGAACTCGGGCTGCTCTACAGCTGGCCATTTGACACACTTGGGAAAGATCTGCTTATGAAACAGTTCACAAAGAAGCTTAGCCAGTGCCTCGGTGGTGACTTACACCAGCAGCACTGTGCCTGTAATTTTTAACAGGGAAGGAGACGAGAGCAGTGTGGCAAGTTTGAGCAGTGCTCTTACAAAAGTGCATTCAAATTGGCGGTCAATCTTGAAATTCATACTATGGATTTTTTTCCTGAGATTCCTCCAGTCTTAGAAGAGCAGGTGATAGACACTAGTATGAAAACTAAAAATCAGGAGTGCAGCAGATTTCCCAGCAGCCTCTACAGGGGTGGGATTACCCACCAGTGCCTATGTTTAGTTTATGGTCTCTGATCTTGGGTTAGAATAAGAAAAATTTAAATCAAGAATTCCCTCACAGTGGAGATGCCAGGAGACTAGACAAGGGTGTTGCCATAAAACATGAAAAGCTTTAAGTAGAACACACTACCACCTAAAAGTAGAAGACTAGATTTCTGTCTCTGCTCTTTTATTGCTCTTTTATCTCTCTTTTTGCCACAGAACCCCCAGACAGGCATGAAAGCACTTCTTGTAGTCAACTAATGGGCTGGGGTTTATCATAACCCCTGTGCTACCTGTATAACACCTTATCTTCTTTAAATAAAATTTATTGCAAAACCTATGTTGCTTTCAAGGGCAATGAGGTCAAATTTTATGATACACAAGTTCTGGAACTTTCTTCTGACTTGATGGAATGGAAGGAGAGATTCAGTTCATAGCATAGATTAAAGGAGGAAATCACAGAAACTAGATAAAATTTTTAAGCTGTATTGTACTAGTCTGCTCCCCTTTCTGGAAGGATCTAATTCTATTAAGTCAGGTGGGCTTGGTTTTGTTTTTGTGGTTTGAGGGTTTTTTTGTTGTTTGTTTTTTTGTTTTTTTTTTTTAGTGATTCTTCTCCAGGCAGACATTTTCTGTTGTTAAATCATCACCCTTCCTGTAACTACTTTTCTCCCCCAGCTGGGCTTTTTTTTTCCTCGGTCCCGGTCGGTCTGCGTGATGATGTTCATGACCAATGTTTGGTTGTAGACCGTCCAGGACCGGGGTTTTGGCAGGCAGGCTGAATTTTGAGGCTCTTGGGCATGACATTCCTGGCGATTGCTGTTCTGCAGTAAGGATGGCGCTTGGGGGAGCGTGTAGGATTGTTAGAGCAAGCCCATGGTTCAGAGCATGTGAAGATATGGTGGTAGAGTGATGGGGTTGTGCCAGGGAGCAGGCAATCTTGAGTCAGGCACATCTCCCTGTATTTAGGCATTGCTGTGCTTTGCCATGTTATGAGGGCAATTGCAGTTTGCAATGTAATGATACTGTTTTCTTTTTGTCCTTTGTGTTCAGGGTTGAAAGCAA
>WUAM01001151.1:0-40116 GCA_024336885.1 Actenoides hombroni
GGGGGGGGCCGCGGGGCAGCGGGGGCGGGGGCACGCGGGGGGGGCGGGGGGGGGGGAGGGGGGGGGTCCAGGGGGCGGGGGAGCGGGGGGATCCCAGGAGATCCAGAGCAGGGGACTGGGGGAGTCCTAGGAGATCTAGAGCTGGGGGATCCCAGGAGATCCAGAGCAGGAGATTGGGGGAGTCCTAGATCTAGAGCTGGGGAATCCCAGCAGATCCAGAGCCAGGGGATTGGGGGAGTCCTAGGAGATCCAGAGCCGGGGGATCCCAGGACATCCAGAGCCAGGGATTGGGGGGATCCCAGGAGATCCAGAGCAGGGGACTGGGGGAGTCCTAGATCTAGAGCTGGGGGATCCCAGGACATCCAGAGCCAGGGATTGGGGGTGTCCCAGGAGATCCACCAGTCCGGCGGTGGCCGCCCCAGTTTGGGTGTCCCACAGGTGAGGGGGGGTCCTGGGATGAGGGAGGGGCGGGTGGCGGTACCCCGTGGAGTGTCCCCCAGGGTGGGGGGTGGGTGACCGACCCTCGGGGGTCTCCAGGGTCCCGTTTTGCTGTCCCCAGGGTGTCCCGAGGCTGTGGGTGACCCCCCGAGGATTCTCCCCCGCCCCTCAGGGTCCGGGTGCCCCCAGAACCCCAATTTTCCACCACCACCCCCCGGGTTTTGGTGTCCCCAGGGTGACCCCCCCCCAGGTGTCCCCAAATGTCTCTGGGCTGTGCCAGGTGTCCCCGGGCTGTGGGTGCCCCCCGAGTATCGATTCAGTGACCACTCCCCATGCTGTCCCCCCCCCGGGTCTGGGTTATGATGATAGTATTGAACTAGTTCAAGACATGAATCATGGGGATGGGATGGAAAACAGTCAATGGGGAACCAAAAGGAAAACAGACCACATGTATTTGGAAAGTCTAGACAGTGAAGAATTACCATAGCTAAATCTATAGGTTCACCATGCTGGTCAACACTTCATAGTTTGAAGTTGAATGAAAAGAACTTTGAAAAGGAAAACAAAACAAAACAACAACAACAACAACAAAAACAGAAACGAACAAAACACACAACAAAACAAGATTTGTTCAATTGACTCAAAGGAACAGTTATATGGCAGTTATACCACAAGTAGCCATAGGTGAAAGACATTAAATCAAACATTCCTTCTGTTTGGATACAGGGAACTATTAGCAGAATACCATCAGAAGCTCAAGTAGAATTCTCAGGAACGTGTCTTCATATCTGAGTTTCATGAGAAGCAAATATACAATTCCTAAATTCCAGTGAAGTAAACCCAGAAACAGTTAATTTTTGTCTGTCAGCCCAGAAAAACATACGGACCATCATATGATGACTACTTTCATCAGCCATCTGAATTTTGCAAACCTACCTCTCCCAAGCTGTTTCAACCTGTTTTTATTTGATTTTATCCTATCCTTACATAGGAAGTGTGCATGGCTCTGCTGCTAGAAACAATCAGTACTACTGCTCCACTAGGAAATTCTAAACAAATCAGTTTCCATTACTCACACTTCTGTGAAAGTTCAATCAGTCAAATAAAAACGTGCCGAGACAAATTTACATTATACTAACAGCAAAAAGGTAAATTGCTAGCTGGTCCTCCCTATCCTCCCTTCTCAACAGCACAAGATTTTTTGTGTGTTCCCTTGCTGGTTGAATGGGTTCTACCATTTGAAGATGCCTGATGTTTGCCCTGCAGCTTTGCTCCTGCTCAGTGCTTACCTTGTGGGCAACAATTGCCTGTCACTGCCAGCCAGGCCAAAGGAGAAATACTGTGTCCAGCTGTCCAACGGGGCATGCAGTCTCTGTTGATCCTGACTTTGCAGAGTACCAGTTCTGACAACACCTGAGAAAAAAAAGGTATATTAGATAAGAGCTAAAATTACAGATTTTCTTCACTGGGGTTAGGCCTGAGCATTCTGCTACTTTCTGGTGCAAGGGCTCTTTATTTAATCTGTCAGGAGATGTGAACAGAGGCTACACTATTTTGGGTTGTGGAGTAAGGAAGGAGTGTTCTCTGTTACACCAAGTTTGACAGCCTGTGAAGGATTTCAAATGTGCAAATGCTGGGTTTCTGGGAAAGAAATGTGCTGCACAGGTTTCTGAACATGTCCCAGGAACACTGAAGGAACTCAGGCAGATCCAGGCACACTGAGGACTCTGGAAAGAGCAAAGGGTTTGTCCTGATAGTAACTGAGGCCTTAGCAAGTTCCTAATTCCCTAGGATGCAGGAAAGATTTCTGGTTTTCAAATGCAGACTTGAAATTACTCCTTTATTTCCAAGAACCCTGTTATATTTATTACTGTTAACTTCAATCAGGTGTATTATTTTTAAATGTCTTTTTAATGGAGGTGTTCTGAGCAGTGTTCAAAATACCAGACCTTGTCCTGTGCTATGAGTAGTGCTAACCCAATGTGTATGTTCAGTGCCTATGGGTGTGGAACTGTACCACTGAGGCACAGCAGGAACTCAAGGACAGATGAAGGGCATCACCTGCTAGGAATTCACTGAGTTTGAAGTGAAGAACAGTGACCAAGTTGCCAATGTGAACTCTATCAAGCAGCAAAGTTTTGCAGCCTTCCAGGAGCTCCAGTTACATTTTACACTTGAATTCCTTTTCCTCTCTGACTGGATATTAACTATGAAACTCACAGGGTTTAGGATCTGTGAAGACTGCCTGTCACAAAAACCTGAGATGCTATTTCCAAGAAAAAGCCACTGATAAACTACTTTCAGAAGCTAATGGCTAGAGCAATAATCTCCACAATCATCCCTCTCTCTAGAATAACATTTAAAGAATTACAGATGTATTAATATTTTATTAATACTTTTATTTTTCATTACATATATTTAACCTTTTGCTTTGCATCAACTTGTGTTGTAACAACTAGAAAGTTTTAAACTGATCTAAAAAGCATTTTGTAAGATCAAAAAAGCTTTGTAAGCTCAGAGTTTCAGGGATTTGTGGTTATATATTTTACTTATAAATTTATTCATGATGTTAATCACTTTGTGTACATTCTTCCATTCATAAAAAAACAAACAAACAAAACAAAACAAAAACAAACAAACAAACAAAAAACCAAACAGGAGCAACTAAAGAACTCAAAGTGCAGGGAAAAGAAAAAAATGACTCCTAGAAGGTATTAGTGAAAAGAGTATTACATAGAGATGTGCTTGGGAGAGAACTGTTTCATCCAGTCTGGCTACAGAAAAGGCATTAGTTTTAAACTACACTGATGCCATCATCCCAAACAGATGTATTGAGTTTAAATCTGTGACTGCATTGCTAGTAACTGAGTAACCAGATCCACTTTTAAGATAATCTTCCTGCAAAAGGGCACGTAGAGCTTTAACTGCTTCAATTTAAAACCTGAATTGGCCAAGTAAATACAATCTCTGTGCTCAGCACAGCTGGCAGCGTGGGCTTTTGGCTGTGAAATGTGCAGTGCTTATTTTGTATCGTAGCTGGCAGAACAAAACATCATTTGGCAACCACTTGATTAGACTTTAACAAGATGAATCCATCTACTGACTGACAATTTAACTGCCACTGAAGTTTTCTAGCTCTTGTTTATATTTGTGTATATTTGTATACACTTCATTCTATTGTTATTATTTTAATTAAAGCTGTTTTGTTTTATTTTCAATCCACAAGTCTCCTTCCCTTATTCCCTTTGTTTTCCCCCTTGGGAGGGAAGATGGGTTGAATAGAGAGCATCTGTCATTCACCCGGTAGCTGGTCTATCATAACCCTTGACACCCTTTTTCTTTGTCAGTGTTCATCTCAGTTTAACACACAGCATTAAGGTTCGATTCCAAAAAGTACTTAAACAGAAGTGTAACTTTAAGCATATGACTAGTGGTACTGTCTAAAAAATAGCCACTTCAGTCACATCCCTAAATTAACAGGTGATGAAAGAACTTGTTGAATCAGAAGCTTCAGCAAAATTGGCAAACTTGCACTGCTCTGGTTCTTACCTCTTTTTCTTGCCCATCACTATGCATTTAAACATGTAAGTGTCAGCTTGAGCTGAAATAAAGATGTGTTCTTCCTATATTTGCAGTAGAGGTTATTTATTTAGAGGTTTTACTTTTTTTTTTTTAATCTGGCTAGTGAGCTGTTCTGTTTGCTTGCTAGTGAATTGTCTCTAAGTCTTAGGAAGTTAAAATGTTAGCTGAAATGGTTTCTCTTTAGTTTTATATATCGATATCTAAATGACATTTTCAGAATGGAATTGTACTTATTTGTATGCAAGACTTCATTGTAATTCTTGCCTCTTCCTCAAATTTTAAAGCACCAGGACTAGAGATTTCTGCAGAATTTCAGGCATTGACTTTAGCAGACAGGGGTGAACGTCGCAGAGATTTTCTCATAAAAGCTATAACTTTTCCACTTCCAGTGAGAGGTCAATGTAAACAGTTATATGGCAGGATACAGTTGTCAGTGTATTTACTGCTTGGGATTTTAGTTTCTTAGATAATGCCTATTCCCTTATTGTGCTATTTAATTCTAATTTAAATGAAACAAAAAGTTGTTTATATTTTGACTGTACAATATACATAATATGAAAAGCAAGTGAGCTGGAATTTGACAAAAATGATTACATCATGTTGGTAGAAGAGTTGTGGGTCAAATCTTGGGGGAATTGACATTAGAATGAGGCCATAGGATGATTACAGTGCAGAGCCTTTTCACTCAGGTCTAAAATGGGCAAATAGACTAAGTTACTTTTAGTGTGTAAGTTAGCAGCATGTCAACTACTTCACCAAGGATGGTACCTTGTCTAGTCTCCTGAAGAGAGATGCAGAGAAGGGCTCAGTGTGCCAGGTGCTGATGCTCTCTCTGAGAGTAGAAAGGCCATGGTGCCTGCACAGCAGATGAGATGTTTGACACTGACTTGGTGAAGAGATGAATCTTGTCATGCCACCTTCTTCTTCAGGAGAGGTGCCAGACTTGCAACAGTCACATGTAATTTGTGGTTTCAGAAATGTATGGGTGTCTCTCAAAATCTTGAGCACTTGTAGAATAGTGTCTCCTGTGCAAATGGAGGTGGATGAGGTTTCAGCTGGTGGGTCTCAACCTAAGCAAGGGGTTTTGGGGTAGCCAAACCAAATTAGTGATTTATTTCACACATTGCCATCTACTAGAATTCCTGTGGGGCAGCTATTCAGTAGACCAAAGTCTTTCTTCACAAGGCTTGGTAACCTCTTGGTACCTCAGTGAGTCAAGTGTCTATAAATAATTGAGCTTTCTCAGTTGAAGCAAAGTGACCCTTGTCTTCAGTATTATTCATCTTCTTCAATAAAAGATAATCTGGTGGTACATTCAGAATGAGGAAGGGTTCTGTTAATACTGGAGGATGGTACTGGTATTGTAGCCAATTAATGTTCCTGTTCCTGCTAATGATACATGGGTCTATTGTCTGTCTATTTGGCATTATGCCTCCAGCCTCATGTAATCATATGTGGATCTACCTAAGAGTTTTGACAGCTAACATTTTAACTTCTACAGGTCATCAGAACTTTTCAAGAAAGATGGATTTGGTAAATAGTAGTCTGTAGCATAAATTTGATTCCATATTTTTGCTACATGATGTGAACTTCTATGAAACCAGGTTCTTTGAAAGGTTTTTCCCCTTCATACTCTCTTCACTGCTTTGGTCTTACTACTGCTTTTTAATACCTAATTCTTCCCTTACACATTTTAGAGGAGGAGGGGTGGAAGATAAAAGGGTGACATTTCCTAAGATAAAGTGAAGCTTTTAGTGGTTAAACAGACTACTTATATTTAAGCAGTATATGCTTTTCTGATTTCCAGTTGGTTGTGTGGCCTGTGCTTATATGACTCCATGTTTTCTTCACTCTCCAATCACCACGGATTTACTTGGCTCCCTACTCTGCAGACCACTGCTAAAATCCCATCTTGGGGTGTCCCCTAACTGTAGTGTTTAAAAGCATCAAATGGCCTATGGTCATCATATAGCCATATGACATGGTAACCAGTGCTGCTGAGCAACAAAGCATCTTTAGAAATGTACACCCTCTTTAGCAAATTACTGCCTCTACCTTCTCACAAAAACCCATGGGTAAACCTGGTCTCTGGCTGAAAGGACTAACATGAGGTATCAAGCTCCCCCAAGTTGGTAAGACTTGCAGTTCTCATCAAATTAATGAGTATATAGTATGTATAATGGTAGTCCATATAGTGCTGTATAGTGTATAGTATGTATATGTATATAGTATGTATATGCTGTATGATATATAGTCTGTATAGTGCTATGGTTTTCCTTTCACTGGCGGTTGGAGTCAGAACTTCTCTAACCCCGTGATCAAGGATAAGGGAAAGGAATGGTAACTGGATCGACTGGACAAACTTTTTTCAAGTTTAACTTGAATAATTCATTTTGTTGTCAGAAAAAAAGCCCTCAAGTTTCTGCATTTCTGAACCTGCTCTTCAAAAATCAGTGGGTACATCATTTACCTTTTCCACTGGAACAGAGGCAACCTTGCTACAGTGAAAGATTTTCAAACTGTGTTAATTAATAGGCTTATGAAATATTAAAAGAGCAGCCTTCCATAATCACTTAAAGCAGGTCTTCTAAACTGCTACATCCTCCAGTTCTGAAGACATGAATGGATTAAAGCAACCAACACTTTCAAGGGTAGTTCATTTTAATGGCTAATTGCATTCCTTGTTAAAATTAGTGCTTTATTTCCCAGTTGTCCTTCTTTACTTCCAACCACAAGGTGTGTGTGCACATGCTGGGACAGTAGAAGAATTTAGAATACTAATATTCTAGAGTGTTTAGTCTGTTTCTATACTGAATAGAAGGCCAACAAAGCAAAATCAGGCTAAGGAAAATGAATCATTGGGTTACACTGTCTGGGAAGACTACAGAATCTGTCATTCTGGAGGTTTATAAACCAGATTAAACCAACCCTGAGCATAACTGCCCTTCCCTTAGGAAAAGCAGGGGTAGACTGGGTGACTTCCAGAAGTCTTCTAGAAACTATTTAACTTCATACAATGAGTAAGTGAAAATTTATTAACATGAATTTGAATAAAAGGAATAAAACCCCCTTTATCTTATGTTTCTTATGTAACTTTTGGGTATAATTCCATTTTTGGGACATGTCAACACCTTAACAAGAGCTGTCCAAACTAGGACAGTTAATTTGGCGCCCAACATGGGGCTCAAGACGTGGTAAGAAGGCAAGAAGCTTGCAGGAAAGTATCCCAGAGGCACCACCATGTTTTCCTCTTTGGCCACCCTCGTTTTTATTATCTATTTATTATCTCTTTTCCCCTTCATGGTTCCTTTTATACAAATGGGCATGAGTACCAAAATACTGGTGGGTAGTATTCAATTAATATACTGGGTTTACGATATCATGAATTCCACACCGGTAGTCCTATTCACTAGTATCTACCGAGAGATCCATTATTACTAGGCCATAAGTAACTGCCCATGTGAGTTTATATCCAATAGTACCTCTGCCAGGCCAGAGAGAAATTGGACAACACCCCTCCAAGATTCTGTTCTTTATTTTTCACCTTGGTGTCCGCGTGGTTGTTCCTCTCAGATCCCACTCCTCTGCTCCCCAAAAAGTCTTGCCCAATGGGTCTTTCCCCTCTGAAACATGTTACTGCAGAGGTGTTGACTGACTTGTCCTTGGCCAGAGGTGGGTCCATCTTGGAAATGGGGAAGCTTCTAGATACTTCTTACAGGAGCTCCCTCTGTAGCCCCTCCCTAGTCACCCAAACTCTGCCACACTAACACACATGGGTAAAGACTAAGTCATCAGTGCTAGAGCAGCAGTGACTTGCTCAGAACAAAGCTGTCACTGGTGCAAATAATGTATTGAAACTGTGTTACTCCACTCCCCATTTCTGCATCTTCCTTTTTTATCACTTTCTAATAATAAAGATTATTTTTTTTAATCTTCGTGCCTTGACAGAAAGAAGAGGGGAAAATAACACATTCTGTGAGTGCATTTTTACAGGTGATTCTAATAGATCATATAGCAGAGTTAGTGTAGCAAGTTAGTGTAACCACAACAATCCCTCAATAAAGACAGGTTTCCTGACATTAAGAGGATGTTTATTGGTTCAGGAATAGACTTTAATGGATATGATATGTAAAAGTCTGTACAGCATTTTGAAAATTGAAGGCTTGTTAAAAGAGGTGCACTTTGCAGACAGCTGATTCTGGCAAACAAAACAAACTTTGTGTAGGGCGAAACATTAACTGGCAGAACAGAGACAGTCTCTTACCACAGTACACTTTTAAGTATGACAGTCTGTTACCACAGTACACTTTTAAGAATGAAAAAAGAGGTAATTAAAAACAGATGTTGGTGAATACATATTTTAGATGTTCTTTTTTTGGCTACTGAGAGGCAGGAGCACCTGTCCTGCCAAATGAAAACAT
This sequence comes from Actenoides hombroni, assembly GCA_024336885.1. Lineage (NCBI taxonomy): Eukaryota > Metazoa > Chordata > Aves > Coraciiformes > Alcedinidae > Actenoides > Actenoides hombroni. The sequence goes on from WUAM01001151.1 coordinate 8,442, forward strand.
CACGCGGGAGAGAAGTGGCACTTGTGCTGCTTCAAGCATTTTAAAGCAGAGACACTCAATTATCAACCAGGCAACATCTGTGGCCCAGGAGATCCTCCTGCTTACTGGGTTTGCTTACTCATGTTCCAGTCTGCTGGGGAATGGCTTCTCTGCCTGCTGCCACGAAAAGGTGTCTCAGTTGCTTGGGGGAATGAGATGTAAACTGCAGTTTTGCTCATAGAGCAGATACCTCTCACGCAGCCTCTCCTTAGGACAAAGAATGCAGAGCTGCCAAGTCTTGGGTGTGTGCTTGAAGCTCCAGAGGTGAGGATGTGTGGCTATTATTAACTGGGAGAAGTCAAAAACTTATGAAGAAAGATTTCACTTTTTTTTTTTCTTGTCATATTCTTTAGATTTAGATTTTGTGGCAAACATGACTGAAAACATGAATTGTACTGCTTTTGTTTAAAATACTGAAAAGTTTTGGAAAAATAAATTAGAAGCATATTTTTTTGTCCAACATTTCAGTCTGGGGCTGTTGTTAGACAGCTGCTAGCTAACAAGCTATAACCATACAGTGAATGTCAATAAATATTATGTTCTTGGTGCAATAAGAATAATGAAAAATGATTGAAGTTCAGGAAGATTAAAAATCTGAATTTTTAACACTTTCTTTAAAAGCATTCTATGTTATAAAAATGGAATATTATTTTGGTGAAAAACCTACCTTGCTTAAGCCTTCCCAGCGTTTGGTACTCACTCTCTTGTGTTTGGGAAGTTCTGGTAAGTATCTCCAGATACTACTTCCTCCCCTCTCTACCATTAGGATGTAAGACAACTGCACTGAAATTCAAAGGTATAATGGTGTCTAACCTGTCACTCGAAGATAAATGCTGCAGTACCAACCTTGAAGCAAAGGTTTCAAACTCCAAGGTAGTTGTTTCTGTATTTATTTTAAAGTTTCTTCTTAGGCATTTTTATTTTAAAACAAGGTCAGCTGAGAAATATGCAGCTACATAACAGTCTGAATGTGCCTTAAACTTTGGGGGAAAAAAAAAGAAAAAAAAAAAAGCATGTTTTCAAATAATGCAGAAGAGCAACTTTAATTTGGATAAGGTGCAAAGTCATCCAACCCCCAGGATGCTTTAGTCTGCCCACCACAAACCTCCCTGCTTCTGCCCTCGAGGGAAGGGAATGGGGTTTTCCTCCCCAAACCAGCTGCACAGTGAAAGGAAAACCAGTGAGAAACTGGGAGAATGGAGAAGAATGAGGGAAGATAAAACAAATGATAAATAAGTTCCTGCCAGTGTTTGCAAGCTTGCTGTGCTGACTGTTCCTCCCCAAGATATTCTGCTGGTTCAGATTCCTGGGTGAGTTTTAAAGCAGATGTTTGGGGTTTTTTTTGCCTCTGTCACTAACTACAGAGGTGTGATCTCCAGTTCAAATGTACCCTTAGAGCAAAATTTCCCTAGTAAAATTGCTCCAGTGAAGGTGGAAAGTGGGGAGTGCAGTGTTCAGAGTGAAAGCAAAACAGAGAGGAAAGATCCTTCTTCAGGTGTAAGAAGTCATAAAATAAGTGTGGGGTTGGGTTTTGTTTCATCTCACTGAGGTGGTGGAAATATTGACGTGTGTGTCAGTGCTGGAGAACGAGCTAAAATAATAGCAATTAGAAATATTAATGTTTTCTAACCAAATGAACACAATCTATGAACCGCCGCCAACAAGGGGATACTCCAGGGTGTAGCTACACCCCCAGGCACTCTGCTTTCTCCTGGTTGAAGGCAGTAAATTGCTGCTTTATTGCCCTTTGCTCGAGGTTTGCTTTGCATTGCAGTGCCCAGACAGTCTGGCTCAGTTTACCCAGGGGGGACACTTCAGGTGGGGTTTGTGTCTCTCTGTTTTGCTCTGACATGGAAAGTAGACTCGTGATGCCAAGAGTATTAATTAATAGTATTAAACAGCTCACATAAGGGTGATCAAAGACATTAGGAGCCTGCACAATAAAACTACCCCCATCAATCGCTGGTAGGGACAGGGAGATGTATTATTCCCTGATCATTTCTACAAGATAGCTTCCCCAGAACAATAAAACCACCAATGCCACCGTAGAGCACATAGCCACTATTTGTGTCAGCATGTTCCCAAGTTCCTTCACCCTTCCCACAAAATAGCTCCCCCAGCTATGGAAGCATGGCTCAACATGCCATTGCTGAAGATGGATGACAAACTCACTCACACACCACTCCTCAGAAGGCTCAAACACTCATGCTGCTTCTGTGGCTGCAAGCCCTTTTATAATCCTTCTAATAATAAGTGCCCACACCTGTGGTTTCACCCAGACCTCCCCAGACTCTGCTTTCTTTGCGGCACCCCTGGCTTCTTCAGCCAACCTTCCCCAGAAAGATTTTGCTCGTTCTTGTCCCTCCGTGGGCGGATCGGGGTTCGGGGGTTGAGGGGGCGCGTCGCCCTCTCTCAGATCTTTAGACTCTGCATAATCATCACCGTTTGGGGGGTGCAGAGTCTGTGTGGCTGCCCCAACTCCCAATTTCGGGGTGGCCAACAAATAATCTTTTGCTGTCTTCCAGGTCTCCTGCTCTTGGATGGCCTTCTGCAGGGCCTGTTTGACTTTCCCCCACGACTTAAGATGTTTCCCACAACCCGAGGACTCCGTCTCCTCGGCTAACGCTTTAGTGCATTTATCCCACACCTCAGGGTGGAGAATTGCTCATCCAGGCAGGTCTCCTAGCATTCTTTCCTGCCTTCCTCTTTGTCGGTATAGTTTGCTCCTGGACACGGTAGAAGGTGATCCTTGAATACTAACCAGCTGTTCTGGGCCCTCCTTCCCTCTATGGCTTTGTCCCATGATACTTTGGCCAGCAGATCCCTGAAACAATCAAAATCTGCATGCCTAAAGTCCAGGGCTGTAAGCTTGGAATACATCCTCCTAGTTGCCCTGAGGATCTTAAATTCTAGCACTTCATGGTCACTGCAGCCAAGGTTATCCCTGAGCCTCACGTTGGTCACCAGCCCTTCTCTGTTGGTGAGAACAAGGTCCAGCACAGCACCTTTTTTTGTTGGTTCCTCTACCATTTGGAGGAGGAAGTTGTCATCTATGCATTAATCATAGAATGCTGGGGGTTGGAAGGCACCTCTGGAGATCATCGAGTCCAACCCACCTGCCAGAGCAAGAACACCTAGGGAAGGCCACACAGGAACAGATCCACACAGATTTTTAAAGTCTCTAGAGAAGAAGACTCTACAACCTCCCTGGGCAGCCTGTTCCAGTGCTCCGTCACTCTCACAGGAAAGAAATGTATCCTCATGTTGAGGTGGAACTCCCTGTGTTTCACCTTACTACCATTATCTCTTGTTCTGTCACAAGGCACTACTAAAAAGAGACTGACCCCTTTTACTTGACACCCACCCTCCAGATATTGGGAAACATTAATAAGATCCCCTCTCAGGCTTCTCTTCTCCAGGCTAAACAGCCCCAGGGCTCTCAGCCTTTCCTCATAAGGTGAAGAAATGTTTCCTAATATCCAGCCTAAACCTCCCCTGGCGCAGCTTGCATCCATTCCCTCTGTCCTGTCACACATCACCAGGGAGAAGAGGCTGTCCCTTTCCTCGCTCCAACTTCCTTTCAGGCAGTTGTAGAGAGCAGTCCCTTTCCAACTTGCAGCTTTCTAACCACCCAAGTCTGTAGCTTACCACGGGGTTGTTATGACCTAAATGCAGGACCCAGAACCTGGCCTGGTTGAACCCCATGCGATTACCCTTGGCCCACTGATCTAACCTGTCTAGATCCCGCTGTAAAGCTTCCTACCCTCTAGCAGACTGACACACCCACCCAGCTTGGTGTCTTCTGCAAATTTACTGAGGGTACACTCAGTCCCCTCATCCAGATCATTAATAAGGTCCACTCTATAATGAAACACAGACTCATTAACAATCTAGTCTGATCCCAGCACACGGGACAGTTTGGAAACAGGCTCCTGCATGTTGCAAGAGCTGAAGCTGTGCCTGAGCTGCACTGTTGTCACTGGAGGCAGAGCAGGGGCCCAGGCTGGGACTGTTGGGAGGCCACCCAGCACATTCCCATGGACCACTCCTCTGCGGGAGGCACCATCCTCGTGCAAGACCCAAAGACTCCTTTGCTGGACAAAGCGGGTATTTTCTGCCTCACACTGTTGACGATGCCAGTGCTGGAAATTCTGACTCACAGGGTTTCATTTGCAGGCGATGTTTGTGCCTGGACACCACTGTTAGCTGCTGGTGTTTGGCCCCCCCCCCCCCCCCCCCCCCCCCCCCCCCCAACTCTTGGTTGAGTGCTGGGTGAGCAGCTGGGGAAGTGGGAGAAGGATGGATCCAGACCTTGGTGGGTTCCTCATCCTCTAATTAGTGAGATGGTTAATTACTGACCAGAAATTAATAGCTCCAGGTGGGAAGAGGCTCCCCCAACATCACCAAGTCTTGGAGGCCAACTCCAGTTGGGTGTTGGGCAAGTGGGAGGAGACTGGAACCAGCCCTTGGTGGGTTCCTCATCCTCTCATTAGCCAGATGGTTAATTACTGACCAGAAATTAATAGGTCCAGGTGGAAGAAGCTTCCCCAACAGCACCAGACCTTGGAGGCCAACTCTTGGTTGAGTGCTGGGTGAGCAGCTGGGGAAGTGGGAGAAGGATGGATCCAGACCTTGGTGGGTTCCTCACAACTCTCTGATAGATAGTAAGAGCAAACAAAATACAGAATAATGTCTGCGGCAGGTAAGGGAGCAGCACAGCACTTAACTCAGAAAAGATTATTACTATGACACGAAACCACATTCTGCTCAAAAACAGCCACATTTTAAGTCTGTTTTAGTTTCCTTTTCCTAATTTACAACCAAGTGATCAAACTGGAATTTGAACTATTTCAAGGTAATATATCAAAGCTCTAATTTCGAGCCCCACGTTGGGCGCCAATTAATCTGTCCCGGTTTGGGGTCAGGGCAGCCCCCAGACCGATAACAGATCGCTCTCTTTTAACCCCCCTCCCTTCCCAAAGGGAAGAGAGAAGGAATAAGGGAGAGAGACTTAGAAATTAGGAAAAGGAACTTTTTTCCAATTGTCACTCATGTCATGGGTGTCACCCACGTCATTGGTGTCACCCACGTCAGTGTCACCCGTGGCCTTGGTGTGGCCTCTGTCAGTGGTGCCACCCATGGCCTCGGTGTCACTCATGTCATGGGTGTCACCCACGTCATTGTTGTCACCCACGTCAGTGTCACCCACGGCCTCGGTGTCACCCCCGGCCTCGGCGTCACCTGCGTCAGTGGTGTCACCCACGGCCTTGGTGTCACCCATGGCCTTGGTGTCACCCATGTCATCGGTGTCACCCACGGCCTCGGTGTCACCCATGGCCTTGGTGTCACCCACGGCCTCGGCGTCACCCATGGCCTTGGTGTCACCCACGGCCTTGGTGTCACCCATGTCATTGGTGTCACCCACGGCCTCGGTGTCACCCCCGGGGAGGGGCCAATGGGACTGGGAACTGGGAAAGGAACTGGAAAGGGGACCCGGGGAGCAGGGAACTGGAACCGGGACCCGGGACTGGGAACTGGACCTGGGGAGCGACCATTGGCACTGGGAACTGGGAAAGGGAACTGGAAATGGGACCTGGGACTGGGAACTGGACCCAGGAAGCAACTGTTGGCACTGGGAACTGGGAAAGGGAACTGGAAATGGGACCTGGGACTGGGAACTGGAACCAGGGAGCGACCATTGGCACTGGGAACTGGGCAAGGGAACTGGAAACAGGACCCGGGACTGGGAACCGGACCCGGGACAGGGACCATTGGCACTGGGAACTGGGAAAGGGGCCTAACTAACTGGGAAAGGGACCATTGGCACTGGGAACTGGAGATCCCTCAGCTCTAAGCCGAATATAAAGTATATGGGATGGAATGCCTCGTTGGTCAGTTTAGGGTTACCTGTCCTGTCCTCTCCCCTCTGCACGTGCAGCCTTTCACTTTTTGCACCCCCCCAATGTGGTAAACAAGATCCAGCAGTGGCCTTGGTCTGCACACCAATCCTTGGTAGTAACTCTAAACATGAGGTGTTATCACTACTAGAAGCGGACACCGTCTGTGAGAACAGGCTGCTGACTTCAGAAAGTGCAGTTAATTAGAAGAACTGAGCTGAATAGTAAAATTACTGAACAGAACTAGTTCTGTTCTCACTCAAACCAGGACATACCTGAAAGGAGGTTGTAGTAAGGTTGGTGTTGGTGTCTTCTCCCAAGTAACTAGTGACAGGATGTGGTTCCCCCCCTCCCCTTGTCCGAGCTCGTTTGGCTTTGGTTTCCTTCTGGCTTTGGGGGGGGTTTCTTTTGTTCTCTTTTCTCATAATGTGGTATTCGACTGTCCAGGATGGGGGGAATCTCCTGGTGGTAACTGGTTGGAGGAGGTCACGTGCTGGGTTATGTAAGGGTGCTGCTGATGCAGGGAATTCGGGAGAAGTGGCACTTGGGGAAGTTGGGAGGCCAAGCGCTCGGCCGGGAAAAGACCTGCCCTGCTCTGGGGTTTGCAGGGTTAGCTGGGGTAAGAAAAGGCTTCAGTTTGTACAAACAGGGGGAGGTTTCCCAGGCTGGTGGGAGCTCTGGAGCTGATCTGGTGTCACCCCCACCCCCCTGCTCCACCCAGCAGGGTCACCCAGAGTGGTCAACAAGTTATCCATGGGGCAGCAATGTGCCTTTGTGGGCAAGAAGGTTAATGGTATAAAGAAGAGTTTGTCTAGCAGGTTGAGGGAGTTTCTCCTTGCCCTCTACTCTGCCCTAGTGAGACCACATCTGGAGTTTTGTGTCCAGTTCTGGGCTCCCCAGTTCAAGAGAGACAGGCAAGTACTAAAGAGAGTCTGACAGCAATAAAGATGATTAAGGGACTGGAACATGTCTTTTATGAAGAAAGGCTGAGAGACCTGGGGCTGTTTAGTCTGGAGAAGCCTGAGAGGGGATCTTATTAATGTTTACAAATATCTGAAGAGTGGGTGTCACGTAGAAGGGGACAGTCTCTGTTCAGTGATGCCCTGTGATAGGCAGTCAGGAGGACAACCCCTCAAGTGGAGGAAAAGGGGGTGGTGGAGGGTACAGTTATCCCAGGGTCTCGGGAGGTTCCACTTCCAACTCCTTGTTCTTTCCCTTTCCTAATTCCACTACCAAACATTCCTGAAATCCACATTCCTTACACCAGTCAGGATTGTCCCTCAATGCCCAAAACATATCTGCATATATAATTTCATCCCATTTTCCTTCTTTTTAGAGGAAAAGCATCAGGTCCCTCACAGTATCAAAATCTACAGTACCATTCACTGACCACTTATGTTCATTATCCAAATTATACAGAGGCCACCATTGAAAACAATACTTTATAAGAGCTGTCTTACTAGAAGTCCCCCCTGATGTCCCACCAAATTCCTTCCAATGTGCCAAGACGCACCCTAAGGGGGTCCTCTTGGGGCTACCGGCCGCCTTATTGTGGCCAGGGGTCACCTTGGGGTCAACAGGCGCCATCTTGGGGTTAACAGCCGCCATCTTGGACTCGTTGGCGGCCATGTTGTGGCTACCAGCGGCCATGTTGTGGCTACTGGCAGCCATATTGTGGCCAGCGGTCACCTTGGGGTCAACAGCCGCCATCTTGGGGTCAACAGCCGCCATCTCGGACTCGTTGGCGGCCATCTTGGGGCCACCGGCGGCCCTGCTGTGGCCAACGCTCCCGTTGGGCTCGCCGGCCGCCATCTTGGGCTCGGCGGCCGCCATCTTGGACTCGTTGGCGGCCATCTTGCCTCGGCCTGCGCCCACCGGCAGGAGCTGGAGCCGGGGGCTCTCGGGGGCGAAGAAGGCGTCGCGGCCTTGGGTTAAAAAGAGTGATTTTGGGGCTAAAGGTGGCTATTTTGGGTTAAAAAGAGGGATTTTGGGGTTAAAGGTGGCTATTTTCGGTTAAAAAGGTGGATTTGGGTGTCAGAAAGCGGGATTTGTGGGTCATAGAGCGGGATTTGGGGGTTGAAGGTGGCTATTTTGGGCTAAAAAGAGCAATTTTGGGGTTAAAGGTGGCTATTTTGGGTTTAAAAGGTGGATTTTGGGGTTAAAGGTGGCTATTTTAGGTCAAAAAGATGGATTTGGGTGTCGAAAAGCGGGATTCTGGGGGCGAAAAGCGGGATTCTGGGGGTTACAGGTGGCTGTTTTGGGCTAAAAAGCGGGATTTTGGGGTCAAAAAGCGGGATTCTGGGGGCGAAAAGCGGGATTCTGGCGTCCAAGTACAAGAAAGGAAGGAGTCGAACCCTCACCAGCTGGTTTCAAGCCAACCGCATTAAACCACTCATGCTTCTTTCTTTATAGGGTGTTAGTAAATCAATTACGCAGCCTTGTCAAGACTAAATCACAGGTGAAACCCCTGTACACCCTGCATGGCTAATCACTCACAATTCGGATTCCAAGATGCCTCATCACCAATCATAGAAGAACTTGTTGAATTTCACGACCATGCCCTAATAGTCGCCCTAGCTATCTGCAGCTTAGTCCTTTACCTCCTTACCCTTATATTAATAGAAAAACTATCCTCAAACACAGTAGACGCTCAAGAAGTAGAACTAATCTGAACCATTCTCCCCGCCATTGTCCTAGTTCTACTTGCCCTTCCATCCCTTGTTCTTTCCCCCGGCGGGAAATAACTTCATTTATTTGCAGCGTCGCTAACGCGGCTCCGGTCAAGGGGCCGCTCCCCGCACCGGTCCCCGGCGGCACCCGCCCGATTGCGCCTCGGGGAAGCTACAAAAAAAAAATAGAAATCCAATTCTGAATGTTACATTTCTTTCCTCCAAAAGGCGACAGGGGGTTGGTAAGCAGCTCCCGCTCTCCCTCGCAGGCGGATCCGCGGAGGAAACGCCCCGGCCCCGGCTCTGCCAAACCGCCCGCCCGCAAATGAGCTAAAACCCCAGAGAAAAGGGAAAACCGTGAGTCGGGGGGTGGGGGTGGAGCTGGGGGGGCACGGCCCCGTGGGGGCCGCAGCTCGCGAACCCCCCCCCCAGTGACCCCCCCCCCCCCGAGAAAATCCCCGCAGAGGGAAAAATCCCCCCCCCGGGAGAAAGGCTGAGAAAAGCGGGGATCCAAGGCAGGGGTCAAACGGGACCGCGCAAAGCAACGCGCCCGGGAGAAGCGAGAGCTGAGGCGAGTCCCCGCCAGCCAGAGATGGTTTAACGAGGAGCGGGGCGGGGGGAGGGAGCGAAGCGGGCCCGGGGGCCAGATACGGCCCATCGGGGCTGGGCGGCGACCGCAGACAGCGTGGGGAGCTGAGGGGGCGAGAACCGGGCCCGGCGGAGCCCCCTGAGAGGAGCGGAGCCGGGCTGGGCTGTGTGAGGGGGACCCCCAACATGGCGGCGGGGCAACAGGAGCAGGGAAAAGGACCCTCCGCCCCGCTCCTCCGCCCCAAGGAGCCCCCCGGTTGTCTCCACCCAAAACTCTTCATCTCCCACCCCAAAGTCTTCATCTGCACCCAGAAGGCTTCATCTGCACCCAAAAGTCTTCTTCTGCACCCAAAAGTCTTCATCCTCCATCTAAAACTCTTCATCTCCACCCAAAACTCTTCATCTGCACCCAGAAGGCTTTATCTGCACCCAAAAGTCTTCATCTCCACCCAAAAGTCTTCATCTCCCACCCAAAAGTCTTCATCTCCCACCCAAAAATCTTCATCTCCACCCAAAACTCTTCGTCCTCCACCCAAAACTCTTCATCTCCACCCAAAACTCTTCGTCCTCCACCCAAAACTCTTCGTCCTCCACCCAAAACTCCTCGTCCTCCACCCAAAAATCTTCATCTCCACCCAAAAGTCTTCATCCTCCTTCCTGGGGCGACTGACAGGGTCCTGGGGCGGCTGACGGGAGCAAGGGTGGCTGAGGGTTCCTGGGGGGACTGACGGGGTCCTGGGGCGACTGACGGGAACAGGGGTGACTGAGGTTGTCCTGGGGGGACTGACGGGGTCGGGATCGACTGATGGGGTCCTGGAGCGACTGGCGGGGGTGAAGGGCCACTGAGGGTTTCCTGGAGCGACTGAGGGGGTCCTGGAGCGACTGAGGGGGTCCTGGAGCGACTGACGGGGTCGGAATTGACTGAGGGGGTTCCAGAGCGACTGACAGGGTCAGGATTGACCTAGGGGGTCCGGGATTAACTGGCGGGGGCCTGGAGCGACCGACGGGGTCCTGGATTGGCGGACGGGGTCCCAGAGCGACTGATGGGGGTAATAAAATAGTGAGAGTTTTGATATCAAAGTTAAGTTCAAGATAAAACTAGTTAGAAAGATTTTTGGGCTTACGAGTTTGATTTTGCCTGAGTTGGGCCAGAAGTCATTTCTCATCAAAAATAACTTAAATCTGGACTTTTCCCCAGCAGATACTTCATATATGCTCCTCTCAAAAAAAGCAGAATCAGGGCCTCTGTTCCCACTTTTGGTTTAAGTAATGGAAAATCCCAAAAGCTGAAGAATTTGAGCCATGTGGATGGACAATCATCCAAGACTGAAAGTTTTAATCCTTTCATTCAAAAGGGTCTTTTTTTTTTCCTTTATCCTTGATTTCTCTATGCTCTGACTATAATATTTTGCAAGGGGTTTTGTAAATGAGGGGAAACTCTAAATAGAAGGAGCTCAGCCCCATGTTCTTATTTGTGTCAATTAGAATATAATAGAATAGTTCATTTAGAAGGGACTTGCAATGATCATCTAGTCCAACTGCCTGACCAATTCGGAGATGACCAAAAGTTAAATCACATTATTAAGGGCATTGTCCAAATGGACATGCCTTCCAGCCCTTTCACCAGCTTTGTTGCCCCTGGATGCATCTTAACATCCTTCTTAAATTTTTTTTGTGTTGATGAACATAATGTTTTGTCAATATGGGATCAGGTTGACTGGTGGGGCACATAGGCTGGGAGCTGCACACTCACTTTGGTGCCAGGCTTCCTGGGTAGGAGGTACTTCCATCACTGTTGGGTTTGGCCAACCATCTCATCTGGGCCACATCTGGGAAGGCTGCAGATGCCCCCTGTTTCCCAGCCTCCGCCGCCGCCCCAGCTCTACCCGTGGCCGCCCGCTCTCCCCGTCCCCGCCGCCCTTCCGGCCTTATTGGCGGCTCCCTGGTTTCCGCGTTGGGTGCTGGTTCCGTGGGTGCCCAGCACCTCCAGTGCCACTGGTGCTCCCAGCGCCACCAGCGCTCCCAGTACCACCAGTATCCCAACCACCCACACTGCCACGCCCACGCCCAGCGCTCCCAGTCCCTCCCCAGTCCGCACCAGTCCACATTCCTTGCTTTCCTCCTTCCCAAGCCGCTCCCCGACGCCGGGGACGCCCAGCGCGCGCGGCAGCTCTCCCGCCCCTGGCGGTTACCGGTGCTTACTGGTGGTTACTGGGGCGCAGCCGCGCGCAGAGGCGCCCGCGGGGGTGGCGGCGTGGAACCCTGCGTGCACCATCTGCCTCATCCCGCTCCGCCTCTGAGTCGCACGGAGCCTTCCGACAAGAAGCGCCACAGCCACCGGCAACCCCTCGCGGAGAAGGCGAGAGTCTCCCCGTCCGCCTGCAGGAGGGGACCCGTCTGCCCCCGGAGTTGACGCTGCCGCCCGATCGAGGGCCGGAGCCGCTGCCTGCGGGCACCTGACGAGTCCGGCAGCCATGGGATCTCGGCCCGTGCGGGACGCTCCCTAGCGCGCGGGCGGCTCCGTTCAACCCGGCAGCTGCGAGCCGGCGACGCGGCGAGCCTAGCCCAGCGGACTGCCGCCGCCACGGGGCTGCGGAGCTGCCGTTGCGGCGCGGAGCGCCCTGGGGACGCGGCGTCGCTCAACTAAACCATACAACCAAGCATCCTGTCAAGCCTCACCCTGAACACCCCCAGCGATGGCGACCCCACCACCTCCTCAGGCAGCCCATTCCAATGGGCAATCACTCTCTCTGTGTAAAACTTCCTCCTAACCTCCAGCCTAAACCTCCCCTGATGCAGCCTGAGACTGTGTCCTCTTGTTCTGGTACTGGTTGCCTGGGAGAAGAGACCAACCTCTGCCTGTCTACAACCCCCCCTCAGGTAGTTGTAGAGAGCAATAAGGTCACCCCTGAGTCTCCTCTTCTCCAGACTAAGCAACCCCAGCTCCCTCAATCTCAACTTGGTTGTGCTAGTGAGGACAGACCCCTTATGAAATATCAGCCCTAAAATGTCAGCATTCAAAGGAGAGAGTTAAATCTGCTGTGTCCCACTCAGGGTGCCCCTATCAGCCCCATGTCTCACTCAGGGTGTCATTGTCACCCCTGTGTCCCACTCAGGCTGTCCCTGTCACCGCTGTGTCCCACCCAGGGGATCATTGTCACCCCTGTGTCCCACCCAGGCTGCCACTGTCACTTCCATGTCCCACCCAGGGGGTCATTACCAATCTCAGGCCGTCCCTGTCACCCCCGTGTCCCACCGTGGGAGTCATTGTCACCCCCATGTCCCACCCCTCCCCCATCCCTGGGTCCCCCACCTCCCCAGCCTCCCAGGGCTCAGCGGAGACAAAAGGGGCTCCTCACCCGGGATCAGCTGAACCCCAAACCATCCCCCCCCCCAAATACTCCCCGAGCCGAGAGCACTCCCCCCCCCCCCCCTGAATTTCATAGATGGTTAGGAGAAAGAGGGGAACAAACCTAGGATTTTCAAAGCTGTAAACTTGTCGGTTGAAGTGTAAGAGATTGAATCTGAGGAATTAGGATGATGGTCAATATTCTAGTTTGTATTTTGTTGTTATTTGCATGATGCTAGTTTGGCATCTGAGTTTTTCCATTGGGTTTAGTACTGTTTATGTTCATCTTTTCAAAAAAGGATGCTCAGATAGGAAATGCTTTTGAAATTCTCTAGTTTGTGTTCTGTATAGGTCTTAGCTATCTGAACCTTCTGAACCCAGTACCTGTGAGGTTTAGTGGAGTATGTAAGAAGAGAATTAATTTCATTTCCCCACTTCCTGAGTTTAAGGATCCTGCCACACTAGACCATTGTTCATTATAGAGATCCGTTGCAACAGTGGAGAGAGATAAAGGAACAAGCAAAGAAGGACGGAGACCCTGAATTGGCAGGCTTGATTGCGTGCCCGGTAGTTCGTAATGATAAAGGGCACCCGCATTGGCAACCGCTACACTTTAGTCTGATTAAGGAATTGCTGAAAAATGTCATGGACTATGGGCTAGGTTCTCCATATGTACAGAGTCTGTTGCAGTCCTTATTCCTGAGCTATGAGCTCACCCCGTTTGATGTAAAGCAAGTTGGGGCTTTTTTACCCCTACTCAAAAGGTGTTGTTTGAATCACACTGGAGATCCATGTGCAAGATAGCAGTGCTAAGTAATCTGGAGCACCCGGAGGGGGATCCTCTAAAAGGGTGTGTGTTAGCACAGCTCATGGGCCAAGTAAACCTCCAAATTTTTCCTCCCAACCCCAAAATTTGCCTTGAATTTCAAAATTTCCCACTAGAAGCCCAAGTTTTTCCTCCCGACCTCCAAATTTTTCCTCCCAGCCTCCAAAATTTCCCCTGAATTTCAACATTTCCTTCATAAAACTCCCCAAACATCTGCCCCAACCCCCCCAAATTTCCCCCCTTTTTGTATCCTTTCCCACCCCGCGATGACGTCACGTCCCGTGGCGATGACGTCACGTCCTCTCCCAGCAGTACCGGACGTGGCCATGGAAAGCAGCCCCGGCCCTTCCACCGACTCCCGCCAAGATCCGCCGCCCAATTCCGGCCCCGGCCCCAGCCCGGCCTCCGCTTCCCCCCCACCCCCGCGCGCGGGGAGGTGAACCCCCCCCTGGAGTAAAGTGATGTGATTAGTATAAATAAATAAATAAAGGTATGTTTATCTGAAAGAAAAGCAAATTGTTTTAGTCCCATTCTCCCATTTCTGGGTGGAAATAGCTGGAAAAAATGCTCCATACATATATTATTTCTAAATTCATTTTCATAAGTCTTCATTGAGCAAAACAACCACATTGATCTTCAAAAGTATTTATCATTCATACTTCTCATTGTAAATGATGTAAAGTTGATTGCACCCTAAAACCTGACCATTGGATTTCATAATACCTCTTACAGAATATGACCTCCTATAGACAATGAGGTCCAAGCAATAATTCATTCTTGTAGAAGGTTATGAAGTCATTATAACTCAGCTTCTGCCTTTGTGTTCAGCCCCCGTGAAGCTCTTTTACCAATGGCCCCACCACCGCCCCCCAAGGCCCCCAGCTCCCCCCACCTGCTTGTTCATGAAGACGTAGATGACGGGGTTGTAGACGGTGGAGGCCTTGGAGAAGACGGAGGGGATGGAGGCCAGCCCCACCTCGAAGGGCTGGCCCCGGTGGGTCACCACCCAGAGCGCGAAGGCCGAGTAGGGCGCCCAGCACACCAGGAAGCCCAGCACCATCACCACCACCATCTTGGTCACCTCCCGCTCCGCCTTCTGCGTGGTGGCCGACTGCTCCTGCTGCTTCGCCACCTGCCCGGGCCACCGCCGCGTCGGGGACGGCGAGGGACCCCCCGCCCGAGGGGGACCCCCCCCCCCCCCCCCCCCCCCCCCCCCCCCCCCCCCCCTCCGGCTGTCCCGGGGAAAGGTAATGCATCATAGTCCTGATTAATGACTAGGTCTCTACACCAAATATGCAACTAAACTTAAAGGAATGCAAAGTTCATAAAAATATAAATAAATCTTGAATTTAAGCAAATTATTAATGATTGTATCCAATAACAGAACTTGAAGGGAAATCTAAAACCTCATTTTAAAACTGGCCCTCATTTTGCAAATGGAAATTTTGAAGAGTAATTTTTAAGTTCCAGATTTTGATCATCTTTATTATTCAACATTAATTAAATCTGGATTAATAGAGTCATTATTTTATAATTAAAAACACTGTTGGGGAGCAATATAGATTATATAAATAATTTAATCAAATAGCACTGAGAATGTAACTGAAAAAAAACCGAATTCAACAGATAGGGATGCACTCGGGGGGTCCCGCTGACTGTGCCCCCCCCTCCCCCAGTGCCGGGCCCCCCCGAGGAGCTGCTGGTGGAGCGGGGGGGTGAGGAGGGGTCTCTGGCTCTGCGCTGGAAGCGCCCCCGCCACCCCAACGGGGTCCTCACCGGCTTCCTGCTCCAGTACCAGCTTGGTGCGATACTGGGAGCACTGGGAGAGTACTGGGGGCTACTGGGAGCACTCTGGGGGATACTGGGAGCAAGCTGGGGGCTACTGGGAGAGTACTGGGGGCTACTGGGAGCAAGCTGGGGGATACTGGGAGAGCACTGGGGGCTACTGGGAGCAAGCCGGGGGACACCGGGAGCACCCGGGGGCGTAGCGGGCCGACGCGGGGGCGTACCGGCGGAGGCCCGCGCGCACGCGCGCGAATGCATCATCCTGCCGCTGCCAGCACCGGGGCCCGTCCCCCCCGCCGGCCAACACAGCCGCGTTGCCACGGCGACCGCCTCACTTCCGCTCGCGCGCTACGCCCCGCCCCACAACCACCGAGACGGAGCGGCCGGAGCGCCGCCGCCCTCGGTCCTCCAACCGCCCGCGGTCCTCCAGCCGCCAGTCGCCGTCCTCCCGCTGCCGGGTCCGGGGCCCGCGGGCTGGCAGAGCCGCCGTCCGGCCGCCTCCCCTCGCTCCGTGCCCCGGGGCTCCCGGCCTGGTCCTGCCCCGGGGCGGCAGCGGCCTGGGGGGGACTGTGACAACCTGGAGGGGTCTGGGGGGGGGCACCAGGCCCTTGGGACAGCCCCAGTGTCCCAGTGTGGGACTGGGGGGTGTTTGGGACCCCAGTGGGGTTTGGGTGACTCCAGTTGGGTGCTGGTGGCCCCAGTTGGGTGTTGGTGATGCTAGTTGGGTGCTGGGGACCCCAGTTGGGTGTTGGGACCCCATTTGGATGTTGGTGACCCCAGTTGGGTTTGGGTGACTCCAGTTGGGTGTTGGGACCCCAGTTGGGTGTTGGGACCCCAGTTGGGTGCTGGTGACCCCAGTTGGGTGTTGGGACCCCAGTTGGATGCTGGTGACCCCAGTTGGGTGGCTGGTGACCCCAGTTGGGTGTTGGGGACCCCAGCTGGGTGTTGGGACCCCAGTTGGGTGCTGGGGACCCCAGTGGGGTGTTGGTGACCCCAGTTGGGTGTGGGTGACCCCAGTTGGGGGGTGGGAAGCCAGTTGGGGGCGGCCTCGTGCAAGGCCTGTCCTTGTGCAAGGGCAGCCCGTGTAGGAGGTCAGTCCTCATGCAAGGCCCGTCCTCGTGCACAGGCAGCCCGTGTAGGACGACAGCCCTCGTGCAAGGCCCTTCCTCGTGTGAGGCCCTTCCTCGTGCAAGGCCCTTCCTCGTGCAAGGGCAGCCCATGTAGGAGGTCAGTCCTCGTGCGAGGCCTTTTCTCGTGCAAGGCCCCTCCTCGGGCAAGGCCCGTCCTTGTGCAAGGGCAGCCCGTGTAGGAGCTCAGCCCTCGTGTGAGGCCTGTCCTTGTGCGAGGCCCGTTCCTCGTGCAAGGGCAGCCTGTGTAGGAGCTCAGCCCTCGTGCAAGGCCTGTCCTCGTGCAAGGCCCTTCCTCGTGCAAGGCCCACCCTCGACACAGGATGAGAAAGTGTTCAAACTTAGTAGGTTAGAGGATTTCAGGCTACAGCCAAATGTGTAAGGTAAGTCACATGGAACCAGTACAGAATGGATAGTTGAAGGGGACTTGGGGAGTCTTTTAATCATATAAATTGCAGATTGCCCAGCTAACAGCAGCCAAAATGCTGAATTAGGTTACAGATGCCACAAAATTAGCATCAGGAGGAAAGAAACTTACAAGAAGGATATTGTTTATTTAAAAGGAGAGAAGCATATAGCTTATTTCCAAGAAGTCCATACAAGAAAAGGGAATAAGAGTACTAAAAAGAAGTGTGTGGATATGGGAGAAAGTAAGGAATAAGATGTAAAATCATCCAGACAACAAAGAATGATGGACTTTCTGATGGTCAGGGCCCCCGGGTCCGGTGTCACCCACTGCCAGCCCCCCGGGGCGCTGGTGGGGTCGGGGGGGGCCAGGACCCCACAGTTCCCCCCCAGATTGGCCCCCCTGGGGCTTCCCAGGGTCCCCACAACCCGGGGGGCGAGGGGGGGGGGGTCTCGATTCGGTGGGTGCTCGGCCCCCCCAACCCCCCCTGGTGTCACAGGGGCTGGACGGAGCTGCTGGAGAGAAGGGTGACAATGGGGGCCCCGGTCTGCCGGTGAGTGGGGCAGCTGGGGGGGGTCTCCTTCCCAGCTGGGGGGCTCGAGGGGCTCTCGCTGAGCCACTGCCTCTGTTGGGGGCTGGTCGGTGCCCCTGGCCCCCCGCGGACCCCCCGGTCCCTGCCGCGGGACCCCCTCCCCCCAAGCCCCTTGGTTGGTGTGGGTTGGGTTAGGTTGGGTTGGGTCGGGTTGGGTAGGGTTGGGTTGGGTGGGGTTGGGCCAAGTTGGGTTGGGTTGGGTCGGGTTGGGTCGGGTTGGGTTGGGTCGGGTCAGGTTGGGTTGGGTTGGGTCAGGTTGGGTTGGGTTGGGCCAGGTTGGGTCGAGTTGAGTTGGATGAGGTTGAATCAGATCAGGTTGGGTTGAGTTAAGGTGGGTTGGGTTGAGTTGGGTCAGGTTGGGTTGGGTCAAGTTGGGTTGAGCTGGGTCAACTTGAGTTGGGTTGGGTCAGGTTGGGTTGGGTCAGGTTGGGTTGAGTTGGGTCATGTTGGGTTGGGTTGAGTTGGGTCAGCTGGAGTCAGGTTGAGTTGGGTGGGGTGGGGTGGGGTTGCACTAATTAAGCCTGACTGTTAATTACTCCCACCCCATAACCCCCCTAACTAAGCATGACTGTTAATTACCTCCCCCCATAATCCCCCTAATTAAGTATGGCTGTTAATTACCCCCTCATAACCCCTCCTAATTAAGCCTGACTGTTAATGACCCCCCCATAATCCCCCTAATTAAGTATGGCTGTTAATTACCCCCCCATAACCCACACTAATTAAGCCTGACTGTTAATTACTCCCACTTCATAACCCCCCTAACTAAGCATGACTGTTAATGACTCCCCCCATAACCCCCTAATTAAGTATGGCTGTTAATTACCCCCCCATAACCCGCACTAATTAAGCCTGACTGTTAATTACTCCCACCCCATAACCCCCCTAACTAAGCATGACTGTTAAAATCTCTTTTCCTGCTTTCTAGGGCAAGCCCTGCCTGCCCAGTTGTTCTGGCCATCAGTCCAAATGCACGCTCAGTAGTCCCCAAGGACCTCCTGCACAGACCTTCAGGGAGGAAGCAGACATACCACCCTCCTCAGCAAATTACAAGGAGCAGCACACACTCTGTTTTTATCAACAGCTTTTAAGGCGACTTTGGCTTGGCACCCACAGTGCAGCCACGCTCAGAAAGATCAGTCTTCTGGTGACACAATGACAAGAAGCATGCCCAGCCAGTCAGAGAAGCAAGGCATGTTTCCTCAGAGATACTGAAGAAACAACTCCCACCCATCAGACACCGTCAGAATCAGCAGGAAAATGATGAAGCACTGCAGCCCTTATCAGTCACCTACCAGGTAAAAAAGAAGTTCTTTCTCATGTTAAGGCTGAGCCAACCCCTAACATTCTGTGATTCTGTGGAACCTCTTGTGATCTAGCTTCAAGGTTAGTCTTATATTGTTGACTTAAAAAATACAGTGGAGCCCTATTACTTTTGTGAGTACTGTTAGTGCTAGTTACACAAAAATATAATAACTGTATTGGTAAGGCTCAGTGGACATAAATTACACTAGTTATTAAGAATGAACCAAAACAACTGTAAAATCAAATTTACAATCTACATTGAGTCAGCATATGCATTCTTGTGTTCTCTGTTCAAGAAACTGGATAATCATTGTTTTGTTTCACAGGAAAAGAATCCCTCTGCTACCTTGCAGTTCTGTCATGAGTTACATAAAAGGTATCTGCATGTGGATAGGTTCTTTATCCAAAATCTGGACGTTTCTATGATGCAATGAAAAACTTCTGTTAAAACAAAGAACTACTGAACTGCTAGAGCATAAAAGCCACAATCTTTCAACAGAAATACACATTTTATGAGGACTGAGTTGAAATTCAGACAGACATATACTGAGTTACTAATATCAAATATTTAACCTGTAAAATGAAACATCTAATAATAATAACTTAAACACGTCCTTATATATCTGACTTTTGCGTTCTGAACAATGTGACCATATATAACACATAAAGATCAAAACTTTTAGCTTTTTGTACCACCTAAAAATTCATAGGTGGAAGCGCTGCCCCTTGCACAGTAAATTTACTAACAAAATGGCTTGTTGATCTCATGCATTCACAGCTTCCTATTGTGGTGACTCAGAAGGACTGTGAGGCACTGGGTGGGCACTGGGAAGGACTGGGACGTACTGGAAAGGACTGGGACGCACTGGGTGGGGACTGGGAGGCACTGGGAAGGGATTGGGAGGGACTAGGAAGGACTGGGAGGGGACTGGGAATGACTGGGAGGCAGTGGAAGGGGACTGGGAAGGACTGGGAGGCACTGGGTGGGGACTGGGAAGGACTGGGAGGCACTGGGAGAGGACTGGGAAGGACTGGAGGCAATGGAAGGGGACTGGGAAGCAGCAGGAAGGACTGGGAGGGGATTGGAAGGCACTGGGGGGGGGACTGGGAAGGACTGGGAGGCACTGGGTGGGAACTGGGAGGCACTGGGAAGGACTGGGAGGGGACTGGGAGGGACTGGGAGGGGACTTTTGTCCCGTTTTCTGAGGAGCAGGATTGAAAACTAGTTTTTTTTTTTCATGTGTTCCAAGCAGTTTTTGTCCATCAGGACTCTGGTTTTAACCTAACCTGTTTTGTAACAGGTCAAAAGTGAATACTAATGTTTCCCACCCACAGTTCTTTTGAATTGGATTTGTGCCTTTTCCTCAAAATTTAGTTGTCTGAGCAAACCCTTTTCTACAGAGATAGTGACATAACTGTTTCTTTTTGTTTTAGCATTAAAATCCATGAGCTGTCAGACCTCAGGGAAATGTATGCCATAATAAACTTGGATGATGAAAATAAAGGTATGTTAACAGTCTCCATTTAACCAAATAAGTGAAACAGTTCTGATGGTGACTCTATTTCCATGAGTGAAGGTACTGCTGATGCTAATTTACATTTATGCTTTTGAATCTCTGTGGGCTAAACTTTGGATTATATTGTTGAATAGAGTTTGGACTAGACGACCTCGGGTCCCTTCCAAACCCTATCATTCTGTGAAATGAAAAATATGCCAACTGCCAGTTCTGCATTTTGCAAAACTGATACAATAAAAGCAATAAGATTAATTTAGTTTCTCTAGGTTAAGTGCTTTTTTTTTGGAGTTTCGTATCTCTCTCTAAAATGGAAAAATTAAAAATATTTATTATTTTAAAATCACAACAGAATTTTTCTTTTCCACAGTTGTGCATAGCTGACCATTATGAATTAAAAGAATTGGATTTTTTCTTTCCTTATTCTGCATTTCCATTCTAAATTTTAAACTTTTCCACAGTGTCATGTAAAGAGCGCAAAACAGATCCAAACACAGAGTGGCAAGGTGCACTGTTGCTGTAAAAAAAAACCTTGCCCAGTATAACCAGTGGCTTTTTGTGTCTTGAAGATGAGGCTACTGGGAAGAAGACATCAGCACGTGGAAGCTTTGATTTCCTCTGCACTGAAAAGTGGGATCAAGGGATGGGGCAAAGATGTCACCTTATGTGTTTTTAGAAGGATTAAATTGAAATATTCTGTTTGGAGGAGGAAGAAAATGCCTGTGCTATCAGCCAGGAAAAAATGGTTATGCCCTATCTCAGGTTTATTAAGCAGTAAATCATGATTTCTCACAACTGAACCACTAATTATAAAGGATTAGCTCCTTACAAAAGCCACACACTGCCATCCTCAATGGGATTATAAGAGTCACTGATATATATTCAGCGGCAACTAGGTCCAGCAAGATTGATTTCATGACCAAGTCATTACATTAAGGTCCCAACACTGCTCCCATTGAAATAGTTCCAAGAGTATAGCTGACATCAATGAAAGCAGCCAGTCAACCTGTACCTTTCACAAAGGAAGTATCTTTTAAAATAACAGAGGCCCAGGTATAAACTTTTTACAGTACAGTTTGTTACATTATGTACAATTTTTGAAGTTGGAAAAGTGATGAAGTTACAATAGCAACTGCTATACAGATGGCACATAGATATGGCTGCTATAATTGATTTTCAGACAAAAAGAGACACTACAGAAAAAAAAAAAGAGGCTAAAAGTCATGGCATTTATAAATGATACATAAGACACAGCACATATTTTCCAACCTCGGCTGATCTGCTGGGGATGGGCTGCGGGGACTTTGGGGGAGCGCAGCAGAGGTACCCGCTGCGCCGTGGCGGGAAGGCTCGCCTTGTCGTATCCCCGCTGTGTTTTGGGGGCGGAGTGCCCTCCTCCGCCCAAGTGCCCCGTCGCCTGTTGGGTGTCAGAAAGTTTGAGTAAATGACCGCCCGTTCGGTGCCGCTAAAAGGAAACGACGCCCTTCCTTTTCGGAGAAGGATGAGGAGTTTGTTTCATTTGTAGGCTTTTTTTTTCTTCTGTCCCGCAATGGCCGGTCGAAAGGCCGCTGGAGGGTTTTCCCCGCCCCGGGCCACGCCCCCCTCGATCCCCCCCCCCCCCCCCGCCCCGGGCCGCCTTCATTGCCCTCACCCCCCTGACGAAGCAGCAGGAGATCTCTACAGCCATGTCCCTAGCCAACCTGCTGGCACATCTTGCCAATTGCTCAGGGTAAACATCCTGGGCACCTCTAACACTTTTTAGATTAGGGTCATGCAACTCTGAATTTAAACTTTTTTTTGTCTTGTTTTCCTGTAAAGAGGCTTTCTCAATTTGCTGAATTACTTGTCTGCAAACCACATGACCAGAATTTCTCTGATGTGAGCACAATTCAGCAATACCATGGCTCAGTTTGCTAGTGAGATGTTGAGTAGGTGAAAATTTAGTATCATCCAGAGCTGTTCTGTGAGAGCCAGACTCCAGCTTGGCATTAAAGGCAACTTGTGTCATGGGATGGAAATTTAGGAGCAGTTCATGTCTGTAAGTGACCAAAAATGACAATTGAGAGAAACATAAGCTAATACTTGATGCCATGGAACCACGGGCTTCTGAGGCAGTGTGCGTTCTATATAATGGGTAACCTATATAGCAAGTAGCATTGGTTTTGACACTAGTAAAGTTCACATGTCATCTAGAAATCCAGAACTGAGTATTTAGATGTGATTTGTGTTCATGTATTATGATATGATATTTAAATACTTTGAGTTAAAAGCAATCTCCCAATATTTGTTGGGGGTTTTTTAAAGATAACCTGTTTATATGTAACTTAATGTAGTTACAATGTTTTTGACTGTAAAATAATTTTGCCCTTGAAAGTACTTCATTCTGCAAAGCTATTGAACTTTGTTATGCTAGCTATTGAAGATTGTATTTTCTTCTGTTTCTTTACTCTTAATTTGGGGAAGTTACACAGAGGTGAGCCTAAAGAAAGGACATTCATTTAGTCTGCCTGCACTTTCTTGTGTCGTCTCAGTCAAATCATTTATCTTGTTTTAATTTTCTAGTTAAAAAAGAATACATGAAATCGCCCATGTTTGCTGGGTCTTCAGAGTAGAAACTGGCTTTAAACATATTTATGGACAGAATTAACCACAACACTGTCCTGGACCTGATTGGATCTGGTAGCTGTTATTGTAATAAAAATCAGTAAATAAATAATGATGTGTAAGAAAGCCATTTGGACTGAATCCAATGGCACGTGGCCAGAAGATGGCAATATTCAAAGCAGAGGACTGATACAAGTGTCCTTATGGGTCGTATGTGTTGCAGTTCCCCTAGGTTACCCCCACCTCCAGAGGAAGAGGTTAGTACATCATCTGGACTCAGAGTTCCTTATGCTCTGTTAGTTCACATGTTCTGAATCCTTTCAACCAGCAGGAGTTGTTAATGGTCCACTGCAAGAGCCAGGGAGGATGAGTTTAAGTTCCCATGGGTTATATTCACATCACCTATCTGCTGTTTCACTCTTAGTCTCACACCTTTGCTTGCTCACAAACTGAAGGTAGGGATGAGAACAGAGATCACAAGGAACCAGTGAGCTGCAGAGCAATGAGCAAAGACCTCACAGCAAGAAAAGACAGCTCTGGTTCTTCAGTTTTGTGAGATTGGCCAGAGAGCAGCAGAGCTTTGCTTCCCATTTGTATTGCAAGAATTTCCTCTCTTCACACTTCAGATGTATTGTTTGTCCTCTACTTTTGAAGGACTTGATAATTAAGTATTAATGGTAGAGGCTTTCTTTGTATTTTGAAAATAAACTATTACCACTCCTGGGAACACTCTGAAAGCTGTTAATGCTTTTATGTGTAGTTAGTGCTGATGTAGAAAATTGACATACAAAAAATTCACCTAGATATTCTGATTTTTTCCAAGTTTCTGCTTAGGTGTCCAGCTATACAATGCTACATGCTTATCAGCAGAAGACAAATTCTGGTCTTCAGTTTCAGATGAATTACTAGATTATGGAATTGTGAAATACCATTTAATTCTATGCAATATCTATGACACTGAGCCTGGAGAGGATTCAAGAATCATACCATTGATTATTTTATTTATTCTAATGTCATTAATTCCACCAAGAAGACTGTGACGCTGCCTGAAAATGCTCAATGTATTTTCACTTCTTCCAATGCTTTAAGCAGAAATCAAATTGCACAGTAGCAGCTTTGAAACAATGCAGTAAAAGGAATTCTCCTTCCTATCTGTTGCTTTTGAGGGCTTTAGTAGCTACCCTTCCAGCTTTTCCTACATTTTCCTTAGTTAGCTTTGGAGCACTAAGAGTTATAGACCCAACAGGCAAATAAAATGGAATCTAAGTATTGAATCTGGGAGCTCTGCAGAGACCTAATGCTTCTTTCCCCTAGATTCTGCCTGGGAAGAATGGGAAGCAGAGTGCAGTGATGAAATGCCTGGAGTGAGTTGCCTGGAGAGAGGTAACAGCCCCAGCTGAACAGCTCTTTGTTTGAGTTCAAATGCTGGAGAGGGTGACAGCAATGGGCAGATAAACTGTGATAAAATGTCAATTCCATTGATACACTAACCATGTCTTTCCAATGTGGATTTTTTGATACATGATTTTGAATTTTGATACATAATATGTTGATGGCATTATCTGCTGTTATGACTCAAATACAATGGATTTGTGGGTGAGGGAGGGAAATGCTTGTCTTTTACCTTAGCTTTAGCAATACTTTCAACACCACCATGTCTCATAATATTGTTGTATGTATGTTGTACTAGGATGTCATACTCTGGACCACTAACAAAACTATCAGGATGATCAAGCTTAGTGGGTAGCAATTAATGAATCATACTCTACCTGAAGGCATGGAACCTCCAGAACCACAGGAGTCTTGTCCTTGCATCAATTTCTACTATCTTTTTCACCACAGGAACCCAGAGTTCTGGATAAAGAAATATATATCCATTATGTACATCAATGTATACCTATATATAAAATAACTACATAATATCTTCTTTTCTACTACAGATCACTTGGCTTGGTGAAGAGTCACCAGAAAGTTTATATTGGATCCATGATCCATATCTTTGTTACCCTCAAGGAGGCTGAAGAATGACCCTGTTTCTGTATTCTGCCTTCAATGTAGAAGTATCCAGTTGCCTACCCACTGAAACAGTTCTCTTGCTGCCTTTTCAATAATTTCTCATGTCGTGGGATGTTTATCTCCACTCTGCACCATTCCAAACATAGCTTATGGCATCTGTCATGGTGAACACAAAGCAGAGTAGAGGAATTCAAGAGAAAAAAAAATCACACCATACAAGCCAAACCTACAGAAAGGAGCAGCATTTAGGGGAACAATTAAACAATTCCTCTGTTCAGCAGTCAGATCCCCAAACTGACAGGGCCCTTATCCTCCACGCATGGCTTTGGATGAAACTCCCCAGAAGCCAGGTATTTAAAAAACTTGTCTCCAGAGGAGAGATGCTATGGATACCCATGCAGAGAGTCCTGCTCCGTGCTCAAGCAGCTTTCTTTGAGCTAGAGAGCTGTGCAGCCTGGTTGGGTGTTTGTGAAACCAGCCTCAGCAGCCAGGATAGTTCTCAGGCTGTTGTTGGTACAAATGCCTTTGCCATGGCTGTTTCTCACATCCCCCACGCCGTTTTCAATCCAATTAAAAATTTCTACACACCACAGGATCTGGCCAGACATGTTCAAGCAGACACTTGCACTCATATGAAATCCAACTGCATGAAACTGTTGTCTATATCCCCTACAACAATGCTGCCTTTGCAATGGCACGTGGCACTCCTTACTATGCCACAGATTCCCACAGTCGCTGCACATGCACATTACTCTCAGTTTCTTCTCAGGCCCTCATCACAATGTCACAGATTCCTCCACTGTTCCCTGAAATAATCTCTCCAACACCACATTCTCTGGCAACACATTTTGGGGCCTGCTAACTATGCAAGACATGGTCCATACTGTGAATAATATGAAATTACATACCTGTTGATGAGCCAAGATGGATTAAGACTATTCTCTACATTATGCTCACATTTCCCCTTTGGAGATCCTAATGTGGATCTTTTTTTTTCATTACCCTGAAATGGAGATTTGGCCACCTTGTAGCAGAGAGCTCAAAACTAATAATGCTTTTGGGAGCATTTCTTGATGACAGTGGCAACAAGAGAAAATATTGAATGGCCTGAATTTAGGATACTGTAGCTGGTTTGTTTTTCTTAGAATAAATATGTCAGTGAGGTGACCTGTCATTGTCAACACTGATTAACAACCCACTTGCCCTTTCTTTGTTGAATTTAGGATGAGTGGCAGTTGTATGATGCTTTTCTGAAGTTTTATGGTTCTGTGATGTTTATTTTCTTCTACCTTTTTGATAGGGAATTATTTTCTCACAGTAATGGTCAGCATCCTGTGGGTTTCTTTGCACAGAACTCAATATTACTGTTATCTGAGTGTTATTGTTACTGTTCATCTGAATTTTCTTTGGGCCCGTTTATAATACAATTTGCAGTTAATCCACCTTTTTAGCCCACCCGCGGGGTGGTTAATAGTATTCCTCGTTAACGTTTCCTTCTCGAGCATTAGAGGTGATTAATGGTAATACAGAAATACAGTGTCATCAGCATAAAAATATATGGAGTGACCTGAAGAACTGAAGTTAACACAGATCCAGAGTTTGGGGCGAGCTCAGTTTACCTCTGTTGCATTCACACATGTCCCTGTTTTCTCCTGCTGAAATAACAGTGTGACTGGGACATCCACAGTTCCACGGCCCCAACGGGTGTGATAAAACCTCTTGGGAGACGCTGCACTGCAACACCAGCGGTATGAAAGACACAGAAGATGGTTTTCCTCTGAACTCCTCTACACCCTTAGTGACTCATTACTTGAGAAACACTGCAAGTCTTAGGCCTGAACTGAAGGCAAAAAGACACACTACTTGGTGTGACAGAGAGAGGTATGAGGAAGAACATGGAAATACCTGCTTTTCTGATCCCTAAGTTTTATTGTAATTTGGTACCACTTCACAGCTTGAGTCCTTCCTCCCTGACATGCTTCCTTCAGGTTTCGTTTGAAGTAAAACTTGCTGTGTGCAATTTGTAACGAATAGATTACCTACTGTCTGATAAAATCTCGCCCAGAACTACTTTAAAAGATGTGGGCTTTAAAAAATACAAATTAATGCCTTGGCAGAGATATTTGAAACATTCCAAATTTTTCATGTCACAGTAAAGTTTTAAAGAAGTAGCCACCAGGCTGTGCTGGCTGTAGGAGAACTGACCCCCAAAACTTCAGTTATTCAGAATGAAATTGCAGTGTCTGATTCGTTCAGGGTTAGCCTTGAATGAATATGCTTGAAAGGAAGGACTTCTGTTGGCTAGTCAATCAGCAACAGAAACACCTATCTGTCACGCTTCTGCCAATAAATCCTTCCTGTGAAAACCAGATTTTATAGTTGTAATTATATGGTATAAGTGCATAATATTCCACATGTGTATGTATCTATAATCATATCCAAGTTTATACAGAAACTATATGTAAGTGTAATAGCTTTTACAGTTATGTCTATATGAGCAAATGTTTTGGGGAACTTCAATTTCATGATCTATGAAATTAATAGCTGATTCCTGTTCATTTACTCCTGCCATGATTTTGGCTTGTGCCAGTTAAACCTCCATTTAACAACAAATGTGCTGCTAAGCAAAAAAGGCCATCTCCTTCCTTTGTTATCACAGTCAGGACTTAGGTATTTCTTCAGAAAATCAGATTTTAGCAAGTAAGTTCTTGGAGGTACTCCCCCTGCACTATTATAGTTGCCATTTCTGTTCCACAGTGTTAACTTATATTCTCATGAAGACCCTGGACCAGATTAAGTTCTCTCATTGCCATGACATAACTGTAGTCTTTTTAGGAGTACATCCGTATAAAGCTGTGAAGAGGACCTAGTTCTTTAAAACTGCTTTATAATATGATTTTAATCTCATCTCCCTTATTTAAGCATCAAACATCACTCCTGGCCTAAAAGACAGTTTTCATTTTACAGTTGTTGGGAAACTGGATTGTTTTTAATGTTTTTTTGTTTATTGACTGCATCCCATAATGGCATTTATAACATCTGTGGATTAGAAAATAACTCTTTAAACTTTGAAGATAATTTTGCTAAATTGGGTAGAAAACAATATTTCTCTTAAATATTAGCAGACCAGACTAAAATGATAAGGTAGTTAATGGTCAAGAATTCCTGCAGACATTAATGCTTTAAAATCATGCTGTATAATTATTCTCAATACCTCAAATTCACCAATTAACCCTCAACCACCTTGGTCAGGTAGACAATATAGTAATATCACATTTAATTTGTACTTTTGTGGATCTAGCCAAGTTTGTGCAGTTACATCAAATTATAATTACTGCTATCTAGCTAGAAAAAGAAAACAGAGACAAGTTTTGCTGGGAGATGTTTGTGTGCTACTTGGCTGCCCTTGTTTTGAGGCAGACTGCTCTCATACAATGAGACTCTGGCATTTAGAAATAGAATTCAATAGGACTTAGAGGCAGCTTGTGTTTGAAAAGCTTCACCATCAGCCCAGTCCTGTTCTGGTTGTCCCAACAGAGCCTGATCCTGGCTTTAATTTGGGTGTAGGGCTAGCAGAATTTTTTTGCTGAAGTGATCAGTTAATTCAACTTGTGTTTTTCAGTATAAATGTGGTGAGATGCGGAAGAAATGAGTGTGAGCAGGGAGCAGGCGCTGGGCAGGGTGGGGGTCTGTGTGCTCTTGCCCAGGCACCTCTGCTGGGACACAGAGCCAAGGGGCTTGCCTGGGATGTGCAGTAACAGATGGACAGCTACTGTTCATAGCTGGTTTATAATTAATATTGCAATTTATTTTCTTTTTCAGTCAAATTGAAGACTGACATGCTAGAAGGTAAAGGCTACTTGCAAACCATGAGGACATCTTGAAAACATGAAATCAAGGAATCTGTTCTTGGATATCTTGATTTCTCAGACATAAATCTGAAAATCAGTAGGCTCCTAAAAGAGGTCAGGTGAAGGTGATCTCATCTCTCTAGCCAGTGAAGATCACCTCCAAATGTGTGTGCTAATCACCTCTTGGTTTATTGGATTCATTAGTCTCCATTTAACTCAGCTATTTTTCCTTCACCCAACAGATCAGGTTGATGATGGGTGGTCCTGAGCTGAGATATTACTAAAGAAAAAGAAAGTAAAAGCAGTCAGGAAAACGCTGCAATGAAACTTTTAAATGCACAGCCTATCTGCAAGGTGGTAGCTGCGAGTGCTTTCTGCAGTGAAGGAGAGGCACGGGGAAGAGAAGAATCAGCAAGAAAGTTCCTGGCTAGCACCTTTCCTGAGGGAGCTAAGGTGAGACGTTTGTCATTATTGACCGTGCCTCAGAATAGCAAATTGAGCCCTTTTGGCATACTGCTTCTTGCACAAACTATTTGCAAGTGGTAGATGCGAGTGCTTTCTGCAGTGAAGGAGAGGCACGGGGAAGAGAAGGTTCAGCAAGGAAATTCCTGGCTAGCACCTTTCCTGAGGGAGCTAAGGTGAGACGTTTGTCATTATTGACCATGCCTCAGAATTGCGACATGAGCACTTTTGGCATACTTCTTCTTGCACAAAGTATTTGCAAGGTGTTACTCGCCGCGGATGCGTCGGGCCAGCTGGATGTCCTTGGGCATGATGGTGACGCGCTTGGCGTGGATGGCGCAGAGGTTGGTGTCCTCGAAGAGCCCCACCAGGTAGGCCTCGCTCGCCTCCTGCAGCGCCATCACGGCCGAGCTCTGGAAGCGCAGGTCGGTCTTGAAGTCCTGCGCGATCTCGCGCACCAGGCGCTGGAAGGGCAGCTTGCGGATCAGCAGCTCCGTCGACTTCTGGTAGCGCCGGATCTCGCGCAGCGCCACCGTGCCGGGCCGGTACCGGTGCGGCTTCTTCACGCCGCCCGTGGCCGGCGCGCTCTTGCGGGCCGCCTTGGTGGCCAGCTGCTTGCGGGGCGCCTTCCCGCCCGTCGACTTACGCGCCGTCTGCTTCGTACGCCTAGGAATTTCCCCACAAGTTACCAAGTCTAGTTTAAAGTTGACATAGGTTCTTATAAGAGCACCCACATCCCTAACAGTGGAAAAAGGTTGAATTTTCAGAGCATTTCTATGTGGCATTACTCCAGCTATTGTAAAACTAAAGTCCCTTCATGCCTTAACATAATCTCTAACTAATCTTTATGCTAGCCTTGGAATTTAAGCAAATGTATACCTGTTACTTGCAGATGTTACTTACTTGGAGAATCGCCTTGTTGGACTGGGAATAGGACTTGGAGGTAATCCATTACTGCTCACAAACATTTGCAGTGATGGGGAGAAACATTGCTGCAGAAAAAGTCACAGTAAGAGACTTCAGAATTCCCTTTTAAATACTGAGGTGTTTCCTCCCACCCTGAGGCCCCCGCCCCTTCATCAACTTTCGGAATCTTCCTGTCCAGTTGAATCTGGCTCCACCCTTTGCTCTGCTCTCTGGTCGATCGGGGGTGCATAGTCTTCCATTCTTTCCTCCTCCTTTCCCTTTCCTTTCAAATGTCTCAACACTTCTCTATCCTTCTTACGGTCCTTTTCTGAAGCCAAAACTAAGGGGTCTTATGAAGGCACATTTAATCCACATTTCCTCTGCCACTCGGGATGATTTCTAACTCAGAAAAACTTATCTGCATATATTACTTCATCCCATTTCTCATTTTCCCTTAAGATCACCATCAGCTCCACCAAGGCATCACAATCCAAGGCACCTCCTGCCAGCCATCCCAGCCCCCCGCACTCAATCCATACAGTGGCCATACACTTACCTTCTAAAGAAATTCTTCTGTCGGGGATTAAAGCCCCCTCCATTTCTACTTTTGCCTTGGCTGCCTGTTTTGCCTCCCTGTCTGCCAGCTCATTTCCTTTTTCCAATTCTGAATTCACCTTTTGGTGTGCCTTAATGTGCATAATTGCCAATTTCTCAGGGAGCTGAATTGCCTCCAATAGTTTCAGGATTTCTTCTGCATGTTTGATGTTTCTGCCCTGTGAGTTCAGTAATCCTCTCTCCTTCCAAATTGCTCCATGCGCATGCACGACCCCAAAGGCATATCTCGAGTCTGTATAGATATTCACAGTTCTGCTTTGGGCCAATTCCAAGGCATGAGTTAGAGCGATTATTTCTGCCTTTTGTGCAGAGGTATTTATAGGCAAAGGTCCGCACCAGGGTGTGCCCGCTCTGAGCCGGTGAGGTGAGGAGGGTGCAGGGGAGGGACGGGGCTGGTGTGGGGCTGCCCTGGCAGAAGGGACCCCACACCTCAGGGCTCTGGGACTGTGCTACCTGCTCACCCGCCTCCTGCTTCTCCACAGAGCCAGTGGAAGAGCGACTGGAAGAGAGTCAGAGAGAGACTGGAAGCCCCCCGATGGGATGGAGCCTGGTGAGAGCAAAGCCTGCCCGAGGGGTTGCTGGGGTGGTCAGTGTGGGGCTGAGGGCGGTGGCAGGGGGAGGCAGGAGCTCCCCAGGTGCCCCGGGACAGGGTCCTAGCTCTCCTGAGCCAGCGGGGCCAGGCTGGGCAGGGGGCACCTGCAGGGACCCGCGTGCCTGCCATGTCCCCTTGCTCTTTCACTGTAAGGATGGAGGCTTCCCCAAAGCACGGCACGGCCAGGAGCAGTCCCTGCCTCGGGAGCCAGCAGGTCTGACCCCGGAGGTCACGCAGGCTGGTCGGGGCTGCCCGGGCAGCACGGTGGCACCGGGCGCAGCCAGGGTGCCAGTGTCTTGTTATGCATCATGGTGGGCGGGCGGCTCTAGGAACCTCCAAAACGTTCCTCAGCCCCTGGCCGGGGAGGAGATGACCGAGCGGCCGCGTCCCCAGCGCCGTGCTCCCTGCCTGGGGATGGGCCGCGGCGCGGGAGCTCCCGGCACGGCCGCCTTCGCTGAGCCCTTCGCTTCTCTGTTTGGGTTTCCAGAGAAACTGGACGAGATTTTGGCGGCCGCTGAGCCCGCGCTGCGAG